>JAJIBD010039100.1:0-31452 GCA_021461705.1 Cryptotis parvus | reverse complement strand
CTCTCTCTCTCTCCCTCTCTCTCTCTCTCTCTCTCTCTCTCATTTTTGGTAATGACCACGTGTTGCTCCTGGCTCTGCACCCAGGAATCACTTCTAGCAGGACTCTGGGGAATATATGAGATGCCAGGGATCAA
The DNA here is from genome assembly GCA_021461705.1 of Cryptotis parvus. Classification (NCBI taxonomy): domain Eukaryota; kingdom Metazoa; phylum Chordata; class Mammalia; order Eulipotyphla; family Soricidae; genus Cryptotis; species Cryptotis parvus. The sequence continues at coordinate 31,318 of JAJIBD010039100.1, read as the reverse complement.
ACCTGAATTGGCCATGTGAAAGGCAAGCGCCCTACCCACTGTACTACCGCTCCTGACCTCTCCAACTTCTCTCTCCATTACCTTTCTTCCTTATTCACTCCGCTTCAAACACACCGGCTTTCGTTGTCTCCTAGTATATCAGATTTATGTCTTGCTAATTCTGGCTCTTGCTAATTCTCCTGCCTGACTTTCAGGTCTGTCCTTGGGGATACTTTCCTTAACCATTTTCTTTCAATTATCCACACCCCCCCCTCATCCTGTCATGAGAATTCTCTTCATAGACCTTCTTTTATCTGACATTTCCCTATTTATTTTTATTTCCTTATTTATTTCGTTATTACTTCCCACTGGAAAATTACTATTTCTTTAACACAAGCGTTGGGCCAAGGAGATCGCGTGGGAAGCCTGGAGGGGCAAGCATCCTCTGCAATGCAGTCGGTCTGGTTCAAAGCCTGACATCTCTGGGTACCAAGAATAGCCCCCAAGCACCACTAGGTAGGGCCCTCAAACAAGTAACAAGAGTTTTAAGAAAATCTTAAAATTTTCTCTTATCTGCTAATCTCTTCCCAGTGCTTAGAAAGCAATCAGGATCTAAGCTACAATTAATATTCAAGAAATGAGGAAAATGAAGAAATATTCCACTGCTTCCCCAAACCCCACGGTCTCCTCGTGTCTGCTCTATTTGCATCACTCCACCTTAATTCCAGACCTCATCAGCTCCCTGGGAAAGACCGCAGCACCCACTACAGCTTCTCATGAACGCCTCTACTCCTTCTTCTCCTCAGGGCCTGGCTGAGGCCTCTCCCCCTCACCACCCCAGAGTTTCTCAACTTCTCTCCCTCTATTCTGTCAACATAACAGCCCTTGAGCCTCATTCAACTGCAGAAACACCAACTCCTGTGTTTTCCTATGTTTCCCTCCCTCTCCAATTCAATTCTCAGGAAACAGCCTGATTCACTTTTCATTTCATTTGTCTCCCATTCTATCTAAGAAAGTCAGAGGCAAAAATATATATATATCATATTGAGCTAAATGAAATGTTTAGCTAGGAAACAAAGTACAATGGGTAAGTTGGATAATCCTACTTATAGGATACTATGAGAATAGGTAGCAATTTTGAATTAAAAAGTGTGGGCCAGAGCTACAGCACAGCAGGTAGGGCTTTTGCCTCGCATGCGGCCAACCCGAGTTCGATCCTTGGAATCCCATATGGTCCCCCGAGCACCGCCAGGAGTAACTCCTGAATGCAGAGCCAGTAATTCCTAAGTGAAGTCAACCACCCAGAATGTCAACAGACAAACGACCGTCTAAGTCACAGATGTCCAACTCTCCTTGAAACATAACAGGGTAAGGTCCAGGTGTGCTGGACTTCAAGCTTTAGTCCTAACCCTAACCCTAACCCTGTACCAGCATACTGGAAAGTGGACTGTCATTCTAGTGTGTAATATCTGATTCCCAGAGCTATTTTTAAACAGAGTTAATCATTTTAATTGCAGCAAAGGGGATAATACATTTAAACTCTGCTACAACACAAAGTGCTGTTCTGTTGTTTTATTAGAGACCCACTAGTTCTATCCATCTTTAGGCTTATGGCTATAGAGTGTGGGGGAAAACAACAATTTGCAACAAAATGGGATAAAACAAGCAAGAATTTGTTTCCTCTCATACTCACCATTCAAAGGATACTTCTGTGCTGCTCTGTGAGAGTACAGGCATAAAAATACTAATAGATTAATGATGCTCCAAATGGAACACAGTAAGAAATTAAGCCTGATAAAATAATCAGCCAAGAAGAATGCAGTCGGTCTGGTTCAAAAGCCTGACATCTCGGTACCAAGAAAGCCCCAAGCACCACTAGGTATGGCCCTCAAACAAGTAACAAGATTTTAAGAAAATAAAGATCTCTTTAAGTAGAGATCCTTAAAGAGAGGAGGGGAAACCTGGGGACTGTCCACCACCAAGAATAACAACCAGAGGGGAGAGAGAGGCAGGGCAGAAAGCTGAGAAGGAAGAACCTGGTGTGTACAAGTTTTCCTTTGCACACTCACCCCTAAGCCAGATTCCCTGCCAATTCCAACAAAGTAAAGATATTCTTGTCCAAAGATGGTTGATTTGAAGATGGGAGTCATTTGCCTACATTTTGAGAAAGGTTATAAAAACAGCATGACTTGACCAGAATTATTTAGGCAGCTCACAGTGTTCTGGGCTACTTGAAGAGGTATCTAAATACCAAGTCTCTTCTTTTTTACTTATTTATTACTTTTGGCTTAGGGGCCATACCCAGAGATGCTCAGTAGCTACTCCTGGCTATGCTCTCAGGCATTACTGCTGTCAATGCTTGAGGGGCCATATGGGATGCTGGGGCTCGAACCCAGGTCAGACAGGTACAAGGCAAGTGCCCTACACACTGTACTGTACCTTCAACTCCAAGTTTGTTCTTTTAAAGTCTCATCTTTATCCCACAATGGTTTACCTATATTAACAGGCTTGCTTAAGTATTAATGACTTTTGGCTCATCCCAGAAATCACACAATATACTGTTTACAGACATGTGGATAAAATATACACATGATAAAATTACACCTATTTTGAAAGAAGGAAAGGGAGAATAGTAATGTAGAGTAAAACAAAGGTAACTTCAAATGTATGTGTGATGTTTTCTCTCTCTCTCTTTTATATTCAAATGTACCCACGCAAACATAACAGAAGCACATATTTCTTAACCTGGGACACAGATCCTCAGTTACTTGACACTGTGGCATCTGTACTTTCCCGTTTGGTTGAAACTGTTCAAGTGATAGGGAAGAATCCTTTTCAGTCATTAATTCTGGATTGACCTTCGGCTCCTAATAGGTAAGTACATGACATGTTTTTGCATTTCCAGTGCCAAAGCAGAACTGTGGTCACAGTAATCCTAGATGTGAATGGATGACTGAACAAATCATCAAGCTAACCACCTTAGCAGGATTTACAGGCCTACCTTACCCCTGTACAAAGAAATAGTGACTAAGATACAAAAGCAGTCCACAGAATGGGAAAGAATATTCACCCAATACCCATCTGATAAGGGGTCAATATCCAGGACATATCAGGCACTGGTAGAACTTTACAAGAAGGAAAACAAACAACCCCATCAAAAAATGGGGAGAAAGAAATTGAATGGCCAAAAACATATGAAAAAATGCTCATCATCACTAATCATCAGAGAGATGCAAATCAAAACAACAATGAGATACCACTTTTACACCACAGAGACTGGCACATATTCAAAAGAGCAAGAACAACAAGTGCTGGCGTGGATGTGGGGAAAAGGGACACTCATCCATTGTTGGTGGGAATGCCGGCTGGTACAGCCTTTCTGGAAAACAATATGGACATTCCTCCAAAGACTAGAAATTGAACTCCCCAGCCATACCACTCCTGGGAATCTACTCTGGGAAGCCAAAAATACGCAGCGGAAACACCATCCCTACTTTTATGTTCATAGCAGCATTATTCACAATAGCCAGAATCTGGAAACAACCAGAGTGCCCGAATCGATGACTGGATAAAGAAGCTTTGGTACATCTACACAATGGAATACTATGCAGCTGTTAGGAAAATGAAGTTATAAAATTTGCCTACGGGGCCAGAGCGATAGCCCAGTGGGTAGGGTGTTTGTCCTTGGGCGCTGGCCGGCCTGTGCCGACCCAGGTTTGATCCCCGCATCCCATATGGTCCCCCGAGCACCGCCAGGGAGTAATTCCTGAGTGCAGAGCCAGGGAGTAACCTCTGAGCGTCGCCGGGTGTGACCCAAAAAGCAAAAAAAAAAAAAATTGCCTATAAATGGATGGACATGGAGAAGATTATGTTGAGTGAAATTAACCAGAAGGAGAGACAGATACAGAATGACTGCATTCATTTGCATGACATAAATATATATGTACATATTATGATACCAATATCCAAGGTCAAGTGAAACATGACCTTGTATCAGCAGGTCTTGTCAAAGGTGGAAATTATCACAAACGTGTGGGAGTCAGAGGCTAGGTAAAACAGAAAATGGAACAGTGTGCTAACAATTGTCGAGGGGTACTAATACCAACCTAGAACTGAGCAATAAATACAGGCAAAAAAGATACACATGACAACTCTTTAATGTATGTTCTTAATCCATAGTCTGGAAGGGAAGGAAAAGAGAAAGAGAGAGAAAGGGAAAGAAATAAAGAACCTGCAATGGAGGGGGGGCTGAGGGAGGGGGAGGGAACCGGGGATGTTGGTGGTGGGAGATGGGCACTGGTGGAGGGATGGGTGCTGGAACACTGTATAACCAAAACCCAAATATGAACTTTTTAATTGTATATCTTTGCAATTGTATATCTCACGGTGGTATAATAAAATACTTGGAAAAATATATATAAAGACATAGGAATATAAAAAAAATTCAAGAGATAAGGAAAAGAAGGGAAGGTCTGATTATTTTATCAGGCTTAATTTCTTACTGCGGTAACATTTAGAGCATCATTGACCTATTCGTATCTTTATGCCTGGACTCTCACAGAAGCACAAAAGTAACCTTTGAATGGTGTGAATGAGAGGGAAAACTGAGGAAGCCTTTTAAAGATACTGAGCAGAATGATCCTCACACACTAAATTCATTCCAAAGCTAACCCCAAAGGAAGAGTGATCCAAAGGTGAAGGAAGTGCATCTCTCTCTGTACTTGGATCCCAGTGCATTTATATGTAAACATGTGTGTTTTACACAGTGAGTTATGTCATCTGGAAATGTCTTTTAGGACAGACAAGGATTCTCACTAGCTATTTTCTATTTGAAAGGACTATGTAGGGACAGAGAGACAGTATAGCAGGAATGTACTTGCCTTGATAAAACCTGACCCATCTTCCCATATGGACCCCCAAGCATTGCCAGGAGTGATTCCTGAGTAAGCCCTCAGCATCTCCAGGTATGACCCCACAACTAAAAATTAATTAAAAATAAAAAATTGCAAAGGAGAGGTAGATAGTCCTTGATCATCAAGTAAAAGTCTGAGTAAGTGAAGGGATGACATCCCCAAGTCTGAAATGACGGTCCATAAGGAACTAAGGTGCCAGGGTCCAAAATGGCCCAAGAAGAATTTATCTCCTGCCATACCAGAAAATCTACACCAAAGCTTGGACGGATTCACCCAGAAACTGACCTGAAACCCTGATGGAGAAATGTTTTGCAGTCAGGAAGCAAAGGAGAGAGCATCCCCACAGACCAGAGCCGGATAGACAAAGTCTCCCAAGAGAGACCTGCCACCTCGGGCTGCAAGCGGGAAAATAAAAATCTCTAAGGGAAAGAACTTTTACCCTGGGGAACAGGGGCCACTGCCCCAAACGCCCACCCTCACACTCCTAGGATCTGAAATTCACAGCACTGGAACAGGAAGCAAGAAAGGATGAAGAGGGGTCCCAGCGGCTGGCAGATGCTATTTCTAAGACCTCTCTCGGCCCGGTGACAGCGGCTGTAGTAGTGCCACTCTCCATAGCAGCAGTCCCCAAGGAGAGCTTCCATGGAACACTCGCAAACGAGCAGAGCTAGCTGTGTTGGCGTGACAATTATCAAGCGTGCTTTCTCCTCTTGATAAGAAGGCAAACAGGCCTGGCTGGATCAGCTGCAGCCGACTGCTAGCAAGAAAGCCACATCCCAAGAGACAGAAAGCAAGACAGTTAGAAGGGGGTTCCACTGCCTTCTGCGCTCCTTACCCAGTCACCAGACTCTCCTCTGCCTGCCCGAGGCCGCACGTTCTCTTACCAGCTCGACCTAAACTCACAGCCTCCTCTTCAACACCCCCCACCCCAGCACAGGCTCTCCAACTACCGCCTAGATCCACATGACTGAGTCAGACTAGTGGCTGTTCTCACACACTGACCAGCCCACTCAAACTCAGCACTATTACCGGGGCAAGGTACACCATGCTTAAATCCCAGTTTACTCCCCAGGCACCATTAATCTTGGTGCAACGGCTGGGGACAGGCACCTGTGACTAAGAACTGCCTGGTCTCCAGCAAGATGAGCTCAAAAACAAACTCCCAGCCTCCACTTCCACTCCCTGGCCTTCCTGGAGCACCAGGTATAATGGGAGAGGGAGCAAGGAATTCACCCACACCGATGACTCAGGACAACAGCCCGGACAGAACTCCTAATACAACCCCGCAACGCAAGGTACATGGAGAAGACTTTAAATCTACAGTCCTCACAGTGAAATCATGCCATTTGCCACAACATGGTAGGAACTGGAAGATAACATGCTGAGTGGAGTAAGCCAGAAGAAAGACAGACACAGGATGATCTCACGTATTGTAGTAAAGGGGGTGCCTAGATCATGCTTCAGAGAGGAGGAGGACAGAGTAGGAAAGTAATCAAGGCAGAAGAGAATCAGAAGTAATGGGTGAACAGCATCAGGATTTCCGTTACAGCCGTGATGTGAGAGAGGGCTGTAGCCATGTACGCCCAACACAGATTCAACAGAACTGAAAGCATGAGATTTAAGTGGAAACCACTGAAACTTGGCAATGTGCCTGTCAAGTTGACAGGCGGGGTGGAGTGAGGGTTGGGATACGGAAGGAACCTGGGAATACTGGTGGGGCTGAGTTGACACTGGTGGAGAGACTGGTGTTAAATTATTGTAGGGCTAAAACGCAACCATCAGTAATTTTGTAAATCATGACTCTAATAAAAATATGATTTTTAAAAATGAATTAAAAAAAATAAATTAAAAAAAGAAATAAAGCAGTTCTCATGCAAGTCCCTGGAACGAGATCAATGGGAAAAATTCGAGAAAAGTAGAGAAAGTATGAGAGAAAATGTGAACTCAAACAGAAATCACCAAACTAAAGAACAGTAGCTGAACTAAAACTCTCTCTCTCTCTCTCTCTCTCTCTCTCTCTCAAGCACACACATACAGGTTCAACAAAATGTGAGAAACTGAAAATCCAATCAGTGAAACCAAACGCAAAATAATGGAAACCATCCAAAATAGAAGAATAAAAAGCATAAAGATAACATATGAGCTATACAGAAGAGCATCAAACAGAACAACAGTGTAGGGGAGCCTAAATGAAAAGAAAATGGGGCAGAATTTTTATTTTAAGAAATAATAGCCCAGAAATTCCCTAAGCTAAGAGAATAAAACACTCAAAAAAGTCCAGCATTCCAAACAACAATAATAAAAGCCCCAGACACGTACCAAAACACATTATAACTAAAATGGCAAAAATTAAAGATAAAAGAAAAACAGCAAGAAAAAAAAGTAAGACTAAAATAATAAAGAACTCCCAAACCACAGAAACTTGAAGGAGAATTCCCCATGTAATTCTACACATTTTCCGTCATTCTTTCTATACAGTCCAGGCGTGGCTATAGAGCACAGAACAGAAAGTGCCTCCGACCAAAAGTATTAACGAATAGGACATCACTCAGATCTGAAGGCAGAAATAAGAGATTTTTAGATCACCACCAAACCCACCAAGCCTTTAAGAAATACTTGAGGGACTTCTATCCTAGGAAAATATATCCCACTTAGAAGTAATAAAATAGAATCACTATCACTATCTTCCCGCTCATCATCTATTTGCTCGAGCGGGCACCAGTACCATCTCCATATGTCCTGTCTCATGCTAGTACAGCCCAAGGGCATCTGCTTGCTCCAGGAACATAAAGAGCCTCAAGCCATTATATTAGGTCATGAGAATGTTACTGGTATTTGGCATATCAAATACAACACGGGCAGCTTGCCAGGCTTACCAGTGCGGGTTTTCAACATCAGGACTCCACAGGTCATCAGAGCTCCGCCCAAATAAAAGCCAATCTCTCCCCATTTCAGTTTACCAGGAGATGCACGAGATGAGAGCCTACTACTGAGAGTATACTACCCACACGGCAAAGCCTAGCAAGCTACCCCTGTCATATTTTATATGTCAAAACCAGTAACAATTATAGACTTCATTCCGAGGACCTGAAGGAATGGTCTGAGGCTCTTCATGTTCCTGGAGCAAGCGGATGCCCTTGGGCTACACTAGCACACGCGACAGGATGTATGGAGATGTTACTGATGCCCGACAAGCAAGTCAATGAACAACGGGAAGACAAGTGACAAGCGTCAATGTACATTTAACAATTATTTATAAAACTGCTTCTCAATTATAATTTATTCCTTGACGATTTTACTAGCCATCTACTGTTGCAGGCCAATAAAATAGAAAAAAAACATATAAACTGTGGAAAGGAAGAATGAACAGAAGCCTTTATTTTCACATTTCCTGATTGTTTTCTCAATATCATCTTTATGTTTAGATTTTACAACCACTTAATCTTTGATAAAGGAGCAAAAAATATTAAGTGGAGCAAAGAAAGCCTCTTCAACAAATGGTGCTGGGAAAACTGGGCAGCTACGTGTAAAAAAAATGAACTTACACCTCCTTCTAATGCCATGCACAAAAGTCAGATCAAAATGGATTATAGATCTCAACATCAGACATGAATCTATAAGGTACATTGAAGAAAACATACGAGAAATGCTCTACGACATCGAAACTAAAAAGTATCTTTAAAGACGACACACCACTGACCAAGCAAATGGAAGCAATGATAAACAAATGGGATTATATAAAATTGAAAAGCTTCTGCACCTCAAAAGAAACGGTGACCAAGATACAAAGACAATCCACAGAGTGGGAAAGGATATTCACCCAATACCCATCTGACAAGGGGTTAATATCCAGGATATATCAGGCACCGGTAGCACTCCACAAGAAAAAAACAGACAACCCCATCAAAAAATGGGGAGAAGAAATGAAGAGAAGCTTCCAAAAAGAAGAAATTCAAATGGCCAAAAGGCATATGAAAAAGTGTTCTTCATCTTTAATCATCAGGGAGATGCAAACCAAACAACAATGAGGTACCATCTCACACCACAGAGACTGGCACACATCCAAAACAGCAAGAACAACCGGTGCTGGCGTGGATGTGGGGGAAAAAAAAGGGACTCTCATCCACTGTTGGTGGGGGTGCCGACTGGTCCAGCCCTTTTGGAAAACAATATGGGCATTCCTCTGAAAACTAGACATTGAGCTCCCATTTGATCCAGCAATAGCACTTCTGGGAATATACCTGAGAGACCGAAAAACACATAGCAGAAACACTATCTGTACTTCTTTATTCATCTCTGTGCTATTCACTATAGCTAGAATCTGGAAACAACCTAAATGCCCGAGAACAGAGGACTGGCTAAAGAAACTGTGGTTCATCTACACTATGGAATACTATGCGGCTGTCAGAAAAGATGACATTATGAAATTTACCTGCAAATGGATGGACATGGAGACTATCATGCTGAGTGAAATTAGTCAGAAGGAAAAGGACAGATATAGAATGACTGCATTCATTAATAGGATATAAATAGATACCAGTGTTTTACCAAATGTGGGAAATGGTAATGGCAGATTAAAACTCACCATTGAATATACACAAAGAGACTTAAGTGATAAACTCTAAATACCTGCAGGGCTAGCCACAATGTGTAAAATAAGAGGGAGAGAGATGCAGAGACAGAGAGAGAGACAGAGAAAGAGAGGAAACTGGGGTACCTGCTATTGAGGCAGCCTGGGGGTGGGCGGGAGGGGGTGGGGTACATTGGTGGTGGAAATGGGGCACTGGTGGAGGGATGGGTGCTGGTATACTGTACTACCAAGAACCAATTATGAACACCTTTGTAATTGTATGTCTCACGGTGGTATAATAAATTTTTTTTAAATGAGAGAAAAAAAATTCAAGTATTGTGTCTTTTCAATTCTAAATGCATATAGGCTTTTTCAAAATAAACCTTTTTCTCTATTAAAAACATTTTAGAAATACAATATTTCATTCACATTTAGGAATATTCACATTTTATTATGGGTAAGTTTGGGAACTTTGTAAGAATAGGTTTCATTTGATCCAAGTGTTTTGAGATATGTTCACAGGAATCTTTCATGATTCATCTAATCCTTTTGGGGACAGGAGTTTAGTGAGGGCTTCAACTTCATTGGTGCTACTGATAGCTTGCCTTCTCTTTCTTCAGTCATATTAGAGATTTATCAATTTTATTGACTTTTCTCAAAAAAAATAATTTAAGGTGTCTTTAATTATTCCTATTGTTTTCTATTTTGTTGAAACTAATTCTCAAAACCCCTGTTAATTTTTCTTATTTAATGAGGCCTATCATGTTCTTTCTCTACTTGTACTTGATTCTTGAGTGAGGAACTTAGGTTGATTTGAGAACCTCCTTTAAATCACATGCACACACCTAGTATTGACCAGTATTGACTACCATATCTGCCTTTGTCACTGACCCACCCATTCAATGAACTGAGACAGAAAGTGAGAAAGATAAAGGTTATCTCCACCTTGCATTCTCTAGAAGAAGCCAAAGAAAAGGAGAAATGTACACTTGCTTTAATCCCCAAAGAATGACTTCAGTGATCACCCAGAAATCTGGGAGAGAAGTGAGACAGGAAGGACCTAAGAGACATTTAAGAGAAAGGTCAAATAACTGAACAAAGATGGAAATGAGTGATAAATACAGAGGGGTGTCAGTGTGAGGAAGTGAGCATTCTTAGGGTCATGGGGAATGCAGAGAGGAATGACTTCTGGGAAACAATTTGGCTGTGTGTACCAAAAGCTTGAAAAAAACTTTCTTTGACCAAGCAATTACACTGCTTTAAATCTGTAAGCATTTTCAGTAACCTATAATGATTTATCATTTTATACACTCTGTTCTCTCATGCCTAATACATTATTATAAAATGTCGGAAACTAACTTAAGGTATGATAACAGAGATTAACTTAATAAAGCATCACATAGCCAATGGTACAATTCCACACAGCCTAACTGTCCTGTGTGAAAAATCACCGATGGTGTTTCTAAATCAACGTAAAATGAAGGGGGTGGCCAAGGAAGTACCTTGAAGCAATGGAGCACAGGCTTTGCATGTGGGAGCCCCAGGTCCATCCCCAGGACCACATGGTCCCCTGAGCACTGAGCACTGCTGGTGTGGCCCAATAAATAAACAGTCATGGGGTCAGAGAGAAATTTCAGAGGGCTGAAGCACTGCCGTCTGGCATGTGTGAAATTATGAGTCTTATCCCTGGTACTGCTTAGTACTCCTCCCCCCAACATCACCAGTCATTGCCCTGCTGGGCCTCCACGCTGCCAGCCCAGTAACACCACGTTGAGCCCAAATACCTAATAACCATCAGGCCCACACTATAAAGCTCAAGAATCACTCAGAGTGGCATCAGGGTCTCTGACCACCACTGAAGAGTCTTCCAAAAACTAAGTAAAGAATGTTTTAAACAATTGCATAGATTATGCAATACGATCTCATTTTTATACAACTGACAAGGTAATTTACAGGTGGTAAAAATGTTTGCTTAGAGTAGTTACAATTTTTTTGTTTGTTTTTTGCTTGTTTGTTTTGGCTTGCTTGTTGATAAGCCCTGCTGTGCTTAGGGCTACCCCCCCCAACTCTGTGTCCAGGAAGCTGCTCAGGAGACAATAGGTGGTGTCAGGGATTGAACTGGGTCAGCTGCATGCAAGGCAAGTGCCCTAAAACTGTAACGATCTCTCTAGCCCACACTTCGATTTTACTGATAAGTAGAATGAAAATAATAGGGAATAGGAGAAACTCTGGTTGTGATGTTTCCATTTCTGATTCTGAATCCAACATTTGATGTAAATACGATAGTTCACAAAACACTGGTTTTAAACCCTAAGACAATTTAACTTTTTTCTTTTCTTTTCCTTTCCCCAGCCCCCTCCATATAGATAGATGTATTCATATATATTATGAGGGATATCACTCTGTTTTTATTTCAAGTGGGTTAATACAACAAAGTATGTCACTGAAGTAAAAACTTCCCAAGGACAGGAACAATACTTAACCACAACTATATAAACTATTTTCCTCCAATCTAGAGACCTTCTACGGCTGCTGGTGAATAATCAATCACTCTGGATATTCATAGGAACAGGAATAGCACATTCCTTAACTTGAACCCTTGTTACTGACCGAACCATAAACCACCCCAGGTTATTCGCCAATGAAAAGAATTCACATTACTTTTTGCCTTCTCCAGCCAGAATTCTGAATACTGTCGTATCTGCCTTCTCATCTCCCCGTTTAAGGGGATGCCAAGATGAGTTCTTAACAGATTCCTAATCCACTACTTAGCTCTGTATGGGGGGCTGAGAAAAGAGATGTGGTCTCCTGAGCAATCCCTCCCTTCCAGGGTAACCATGTGAGGCACTGGCTTCTTCCCACTGGTCCACAGGGAAGCAAACAGCGTCACACACACACACACACACACACACACACACACACACACACACAAGTGACTTGTCAGAGCTCAGTGAACTTCAAGAAATTTCTCCTTGTTAGGAAGATTTTTTTTTCCTCAATAGCACTAGATGCCTGCTAACAAGAGGATCTTTTCCAAGAATCTGAAGAAAAGGAAAGGTGTCAGGATGAAAGATTAAAATTCTGCGATAGAACTGGTCTTCAGTGGGAAGCATGCCACTGGGCTGGTGGGGACATAAGTTAGGGAACACTGGGACAATGGTTGAGGGGGAAAAGTGCCTGCCACAGAGTTGGGGGAGGGGAAGGGCAGGAAACTGGGAACATTGGTAGAGGGGAGGGACACTGGTGAAGGGACTGGAACATTAGATAATGAAAGCGCAATCATGAGTGTCACTGTAACTTTGTAGCTCACAGTGATTCAACTAAAAAATATCACTGGATTAGGTAGGCGGCTCCCAGAAGCGGGAATCACTGGGAAGTCATCAGATGGGCGCGGGGGGGCGCCCCTTCCCCCCTCCATTTTGTTGAGCCTGGTGGCCCAGGAGCTGCCTGCAGGCCAGCATCAGAGCCTCACAAGCAGCTGGGGAGGCTGGAACTGCGCTCGCGCCGGGCCCAGCTGACCATGGAGCCCCGAGGAGGGCAGATGGGTTTTGGGAGTGGGCCCGTCGCCTCTGGGGGGGGTCCCGGAAGCAGCCGGATGAGACTCGCCCATCACACTAGCCACCATTTCCGCTGTCGGCGCTGGGAAACTGCCTCATGATCAGATGAGCAGAGCAAAACCAGTTTGAGCCCAGGCGCGCTGCGTGCGTGTCCACTAAAATAGTGAAACAGTAATGTCTTTTAATGCACTGCATTCCACGAAGAGCAGGAAAGTTTGTTGGGAAGGAGATATAAAGAGGAAAAGAAATGACATACAGAACCCTCCAAGTAGTTGAGGTGAGGAAGGGGGAGGTAGGTGGGGACATTGGTGATGTGGGAGATGGGTTTGGATGGAGGGGTGCATGTTGGAACATTGTAGAACCAAAACTCTACATGAGCATCTTTCAATTGTATGTCTAAAACAGTGTAATAATATTTGGGGGTGGGGGAAAATAATAAAATTAAAAAATTAAAAAATATATATCACTGGATCACTGTCACTGTCTTCCCATATATCATCGATTTGCTCGAGCAGGTACCAGTAACATCTCAATACATCCTGTCACATAGAAAAATACATACAATAAAATTCAGAGATGGGAACTGGAGAGATAGCACAGAGGGTAAGACGCTTGTTCAGAAAGTGGCTGACCCCAGCTGGAACCCTTGGTATTGCAGATGGTCCCCAATCGCCTCCAGGGGTGATCGCTGAGCAAAGAGCCAGAAGGAAGCCCTGAGCACTGCCGGTATGACTTAAACTCCTACTCCTTTAAATTAAATTTTAGTCTTCCAGTTAATAAAAAAAAAATCAGTTGTGGATAGTTTTCTCTTACACACTCCTGGGTTACGGTATTAAAGAAACACTTAACCTAAGTCACAGAATTACACTTGGTGTTCAGAGCAAAGAAAACAAAAAGTTTTCATATGATCATTTCTAGTGCATGGAAATCTAGGCTTGCCGACGCCATGAGAGAACAAGGGAAATCCAGGGGAAACAGGATCTGGTGGGGATCCCCTGGTTATTCCTCCGCTTGTGTCAGCCCCTTAACTGGGCAGTGCTGCTCCATGCAAGAAACCACTAGCTTAGGAATTAACAGAGTCGAAATGCTCTTGCATGTACAGTAGTCACCTCGCTCATTTTTAATATTTTGTTACCTTCTATAATTTCGCTTCATTATTCTGTTATAGAATTATCAGCTTACAATAGTGTTAAATTGGGCCACCGCAATGGTACAGCGGGTAGGTAGCTGTACTTGCATGCAGTTGACCCAAGTTCAACTCCCAGCATCCATCTGGTCTCCTGAGCATCACCAGGAGTGATCCCTAAGCACAGAGCCAGAATAACCCCTGAGTACTGCCAGGTGTGGCCCAAGAAACAAACAAGCCCCAAAGAAAACAGAGTGTTCATATTGATACAATTTAGGGGTAAAATGGTCATCACCCCAGACCCACCACCATAGTACACTATTCCTCTGAGATTGCCCTTCACCCTATTTGGAGGTTAGTGTGAGACAAATTGAGTTCTTTAGGGACACTGTCTCGTTTGCCAAGGCATCAAAAGTCAGATTGGCTGGACATGTAATGCGATTTGGAGATGACCACTGGACTAGAGCCATTACTGACTGAATCCCATGGGACATCAAAAGATCACGTGGCCACCCACCTACAAGATGGTCAGACTTCTTTGTCAAGACCCTGAACGAATGGTTAGAGGCTCTTCATATTCCTGAAGCAAGCAGATGCCATTGGGCTACACTGGCACGTGATAGGGTCAATGGAAACATTACTGGCACCGCTGGAGCAAATCGATGGATGTCAAGTGATCAAGTGATCAAGGAATAATTTTACTGTATCATAGCTGGGTATGTCCTTAATTGGGACCAGAGAGGGACAGTCCATGCCTAGCGTTCAAGATCACATGGCGCCCCACTCACTGCGGTCGTGGTCCAGGTAACCCGAAATACTGCTAGGAGGTCCTGCTAGGTAAATACTGCTAGGTAGCCCTGTATTGGAACTGCCTGTCGGCCTGAGCACCAAACCATAAGGCACCCCTGGGCACCCCACAGCTCTATTTAGAGCACTGGAAACCTACTGATTTTAACCAGCAAATAGTTTTAAGAGCAAGCCTGCATCCTTCTAAGCAGAAAATATGGGGCCAGGCGATAGTCCAGCAGATAGGGTGTTTGCCTTGCACACGGCTGGCTCATGCCAGCCGGGTTAGATCCCTGGCATCCCATATTGTCCCCGAACACCGCCAGGAGTAATTCCTAAGTGTAGAGCCAGGAGAATCCCTGAGTATTGTCGGGTGTGACCCAAAAAAGCAAAAAAAAAAAAAGTATGATGCTCACTGAATATACTACAACTGTATTTCAATGCTGTCTTATTTTTGTAAGTTGACCTATTTTAAAAATTGGTAGGCATAAAAAGGAAAACCACTTCTCTTCCCATTTTAAAATCATGAAATATGACATCAGTTTGCTTACATATTGAACACTGCTCAGAATAATTTGCCAGTGCCACTCCTTGACTGATGAGTTAAAAGAAATTAATTCTCTGCGTGCTTTGACAGGAAATTCTTTTTTTTTAAATTTTTTTATTATACCACAGTGAAACATACAATTACAAAGGTGTTCATAATTGGTTCTTGGTAATACAGTATACCAGCACCCATCCCTCTACCAGTGCCCCATTTCCACCACCAATGTCCCCACCCCTCCTGCCTACCCCCATGCTGCCTTAATAGCAGGTACCCCAGTTTCCTCTCTTTCTCTCTTGTGTCTCTCTCTGTCTCTGCATCTCTCTCCCTCTTATTTTACACATTGTGGCTAGCCCTGACAGGAAATTCTTAAGATACATGGTTCCAAAGAGCATATCCAATGAAGAGTACTCTTCAGAGGCGTCTGTGACTCCGGCCCTGCCACCACTGTTTGTGTGGCCTTGATCCAATCATATGGCCTCTTGCAATTGCTTCTCCGACATTCAGTTCCCTTTTTCTATATGAGCCTTCAGGCCAGAGGCAGCGGAGTTGCATAAGGATTCAGTGACATCATGCAGGAACCTTAAAGTTTCTAGAACATAGTGAGGTTTTTGTTTGTTGTTCCTTTTTCGATTAGGGCTACACCCAGTGTGCTCCTAGCTCTGTAGGGCTTGAGGGACCATATGGGGTGCCTGGGATCACATCCGGGTTGGACATGCGCAAGGCAAGTGCCTTATGTTGTATGCCCTATCACATGAAATGTATGCCCTGGTATCTTGCTGGTTCCTGGAATAGAGTTAAGTGATAAATTATGATGAATTTTAATAGTCTGGTGTCAATACTGGGTATGATAATATGATTTCATTCCTTTGAGTACTATTTCTTAGTAGTATTCAAAGAAAGCCCCTTAGCATAACTTTTCAAACCAACATACAAAAAGACCTCAGGAAGGAAAGACAGGCCTCACAGACCAGAACACTCAACTCATCTGCTTTCTTGAAGATCAAAGAATCTCCTACTTCATTGGACTTGAGTGGTGCCCTTCACCATGACATGCCGACATTCTATGACATGTCTGTCTGGCAGTTTCGGCACAGGATGGAGGCACAGAAGGGAGGGCATCCACCCCAAGAAGAGTTCTGCTGGCCACACGCTTCTCCAAGCCCCGCCTGACCTGGCCTCCTCATGGGATCCCTTTTCTTCCCATCCTTTTTTTTGGTTTGTTTTGGGGCCACACCCGGTGACACTCAGGGGCTACTCCTGGCTCTGCACTCAGAATTCACTCCTGGCAGTGCTCAAGGTACCATATAGGATGCTGGGGGAATCAGATCCAGGTCATCCGTGGGCAAGGCTAGTGCCCTACCCAATTATTGTCTCTCTGGCTCCTCCTCCCCACCCTTCTAAGCGGTTCTTCCAACATGTTTTGTTTTTCCTTCCAAAATTCCTAAGCAAGTGACAACAGAGGCGAAAGTGACAATGATGAGGATGATAGTGATAAATACCAATGACAACAGCTAAGGACTCACTTAACAGGTATGCCAAGCCGGGTAGACAAGCACATTTTTTACATTCATTTTCACTTTATTCGCCCAACATACAGGGTCATAAGATGCAGGTACTATGGTTAGTCCCCTCTGACATTGGCGTTTGGGGAGCCGTGTGCTAAGAAAGGCCACATTCAGTGGTACTCAGGTGCTGTTCCTGGCTCTGTGCTCACGAGTGACCCCTGGCAGTGCTCAATGGGCGCGCTGTGTTCAGGATCAAACCAGGACCCTTGAGGCAGGTGCCTTACCTCCCCACACTCTCTCTCCAGCCCCCATCTGGCATGTTTGTGTATTTTTAAAGTTCAGGCTAACGACTATCTCTTTGTGGTAGAGCACATGCCTGGGATGTATGAGGCTCTGGGTTTGATCTCCAGCAGGGCAAAAATAAAGAAATGAATCATATGTCAAAGTCAAAAATCAGAGAAGTTAAACAACCTGTCCACTGTCAGCGTATAAGCTCAGAGCCCATCTTTTGGCCGGCAGAATGATTCTGGTTACAGCCTGTTTCTGGGGCAGAAAGGTGTCTCTAGCAGTGTTGGTGACCCCAGTAATCCCTGGAAACAACTCAGGGCCTTGCATGTCCCATCACTGCTTCCGGAATCCAGATGACAGCTCAACCCCACTGTCTTTAACATCTTTCTGAGTCAGAGCTCCTGACCTAAATGCATCGGGCAGGCTACTAGCAACTATGGCACGGGGGTGCACTCGTCAATTTCTTCTGTTGACTGCCCAACACCCCAAAATGAATGCCCCCTCCTGCTGTGGAAAGGTTCTGAAAACAAAGTTTTCAGTGCAGGAACAAAAAAGACTCCACAGGGAAATCCCTGATATGCATCCATGCCTTTTGACTGGTATCGTTTCATCTGCATCATTAATATTTGGCATATACTAATAATGAAAAGCTTCTTAATGATAAGAAGTAGGTAGAAGAATGGCTTTGTTCACAGCCTCACAGCAGGTAGAAACAAAATCCCCAGGAGCTTTCAGTATGCCCTTTGGGAAGTCTTTTCCACCTCTCCATTCGGTTTCTAATTCCAGCTCCAAGCCTGGAATGCCATCAGCACAAAAAACGTACAAACAGTGGAGGCGGCCCTTCCCGGGACAGTTCAAGCAAAATCCTAGCGCAGAGAGGACAGCAGAATAAAACTTTTTTTTTTAATTTAATAAAACTTTTAAAGTTCACTTCCTTAGCATCTTTTAACAAGTGTCTAGATTTCTCAGGGTAAGACAAAAGGGTTCCCAAATACTTGTCAGCAGTTTTCAGTGGGGAAAAAAAAACTGCAGCCTGAGCGCCTTTGGTGAGGACTCAGGTAACAACACTTCCAAGGGCGTGTGCATTTGCGATTACGCGCTGAGCTGAGTTGAACCGGTCTCCCGAGCTCTCTGCCCGAGCGCTATAAATGTACAACTGCTCGCCACAGCCCAGTTATTTGTTTACTTAAACGGAGAGGTATAAAAATTACTTTTTCCACTGCATGGCTGCTCTGGAGCAGAGAATGATTAAAAATAGCGATCCAGGCAGGGAGTTAGTGCAACGCACTGGGCGTTTGATGTGCACGCAGTCGGGCCGGGTTCAATTCTCACCACCGGGAGGGGATTGCCCTGAGCACAGAGCCAGGAGCAAGCCCTGAGCACCACGGAGAGAGGTGCAAAAACTAACAAAAAGGAAAGAAAGAGGAAGGGAGGGAGGGAAAGGAGGGAGAGAGGGGAGGGAGAGGGAGGGAGGAGAGGGAGGGAGGGAGGGAGGGAGGAGGGAGGGAGGAAAGGAAGGAAGGAAGGAAGGAAGGAAGGAAGGAAGGAAGGAAGGAAGGGAAAGGAAGGAAGGAAAGGAAGGAAGGAAGGAAAAGGAAGGAAGGAAGGAAGGAAGGAAGGAAGGAAACTTAACGATGCCACTAGGAGCCAACTATCTTCTGGAAATTTAAAAAATTAAAAAACTATCTTCTGGAAAGACTCCTAGGCAGGACATCCCGAAGGCTGAAGCAGCTGCGTCCATGCCAACTGCTGCTCCAGCGACCTCTTTTCCCGTCCCTCGTAATGTGATTCAAAGGAAAGCTCAACTGATTTTTTAAAATAAGTAAATAAAACAGACCTGGGGGACCAGCGCGAGCTCACCCCGCACGCTCCAGCCTCCAGCCACCCGGGGCCACCTGTCAGAATCCCGCGGCGGGCGCGGGCACACGGGGGTGGCTCAGGCAGGGCCGGGGAGCCGGGTGAGGAGCGGGTGGGGACGCGGCCCCTCGCCGTCCCAGCCTCGGGGACCCGCCGCCCCCGGGAGCTCAGGGGCGCCCGCCCCGGAACCCCGAGCCCCGCGGCCGCGGCGGGGCGCGTCTTACCTGTGGATCTTGAGCGCGAAGGCGCGGCGCTCGGCGCTCGGCAGCGTGGCCATGGCGCGCCCGCGGCTCCCAGGGCCGCTGCAGCGCGCCGAGCCGGGCTCGAGCCTCATCTGGCTGCGGGCGCTGGAAACTTCCGCATTTCCACCTTCGGCGCGGCGGCACCCGGGGGAGGGCCCAGACGCGGCGCGGTCACCGGAGCCGGCCGGGCGCAGGCAGCGGCGAGGGGTGCGCGCCCCGCGGAACTGCCCTCCGGATGCTCCGCGCCAGCCTCGGCGCGCGCTGCCCGGCCCGGGCGCTGGCGAGTGACCCGGCCACCACGCAGCCAGGCCGGAAACTCCAGCTGCCAGAAGCGGCGGCGCTGCCAGGACCTGCGGGCAAGGGGTGGAGGGTGGGGGACCCGCGCCTTCCGCCAGCGGCCGGGCCTTTCGGGTCCGGAACCTGGAATTCTGCAAGCCCGGCCTCGGGTCAGGGTTGGCGGCAGCCCCGGAGACGGCTGGCTTCAAACTCAGAAATGAGAGAGCGGGGGAGAAACTTCAGCCTGAGAATCAGCTTGGACAAGCGTCGCCCTTCCTGGGGATGTCATGATCCATCCTTGGAGCAAAACTGAGTGATCAGAAACCGAATTTTTTTTCCCACCAGCCTGGGAATAAATGTGTTTCTCTGGGAAGATACAAGACGCAGCTTTTCTATGGTTAGAGAAAAGGCAGCAAAGGGCTCTAAGTGTTGCTTGGTTCAGTCGCCTTACGAGCATACCGGTGTCAAGCGTGATCTCAGAACAGCCCTCTGCTCCCCGCACAGAAAAATCAGTTTTGTAGGTCTGTCACTGCATGCTCTGCACGTCAGCCTAGAAAGATCCTGAGCATGGCTGGGAGCAACCCTCAGCACAAACCTGGGGGTAGGAAGGAAGGAAGTAAAATTAGAGGAAAATTAAAAGTAAAATTAGAGGAATTGTGTTACCTGTCTTCAAGGTACACTACAAATCAGCAGTAAAACTGGGCAGTGTTAGAACAAAATTTAGACACGTGGACATATGGATCAATGGAATACGTGCGTGTGTATTACCATAATTCAGTCAAATCCTGAATTTTAATTTTTTTAGATTTTAATTTTTTTATCTGCGCTTAGGTACATTCAGAGATCTACAAACTTCAAAAAATATTCCAGTGTCTTTCTTCCATGTTCTCATAGTTCCACTCCCTCGTCTCTCTCTCTCTCTCCTTTGTGCTGGGGGTCTCCTTCCACAACCCGGACCTCACTTCGTCTTCCTCTTTTTGCAGTTCCTCTAATTTGGGTTTCTCTCCTCATCAAGGCTTCCTTCTTTCCACACCCCCCTGGACCTCACTTCGTATTCCTCTTTCTCTGCGTCTTTGCTTTATTGAACGTTGGTTTCCACCTTTGTAAAATTCCTCCCCTGGCTTGTGACAGATATGATTTCAATGAGCCCCAAATGCCTAGTTTCCCGGACCACATCTTCCTCTTACATACCCCCCACCCTAAAGTCATCCTCATCCTCTTCCTAAAGTCCCCTTCTTTCCCTGCGAGTTTACGCTGTTGTTGCAATAAAGGAGGCTCACAGTCAAAGCTGGCTGTGGTGCTCACACACTCAGCTGGGATGTTCCCACAGTCAAGCTCTGTAGCTTCAGTACCTGTGCACAGGCTAGAAATTGTACACTTGACCTGGTACTTCAACATTTTTCTAGTTGCCTGCTCACTGGGCGTCCACACCCCAGCTGATGGCGCACATGCAGCTGTTCACACCCAATCTCTTGGGTGTGCCAGAGATCGAAGCCCTTAGTTGTGGTGCTGGAGTTTCTCAGGAGCCAAGTTGCCAGGACAGAGTTGGCCCAGGGGAGCAGCGTCCGGGGACTGAACTCACAGCCTCATGCTTGCAAGGCAGGTGCACACGGAACGAGATTTCCCAAACCTCTTTCTTTATACTGCAATTCACCTGTGTTTTAAAACAAAGATGAAATCATGCATCTGAATTGAAGCCTGTTCCAAGCCTCCGATAAATACTAACACATGAATTACCCTGTAAAGCCTTTCCTCCTCTGGGAAGCTCATGTTTTGTCTTGAGCACATACTTCTCTTTCTCTCCTTTTATGTCACTCTACATTTCTTTCAATAAAAATGAGTTTCTTTCACTGAGAAAAAGCAGTAACATCACCCCACTTCACAACTGAGGTTCAGAGAAGGTGACTCAAACAAGATCCTAAATTGATCACAGATGGAGCCATTTCAATTCTAGTTCTAATATTCAATTCTAATTCTATTTCAATTCTAATATTTTGTCTAGGATATTTCTGTTTGAATGTCTTTACATTTTACAAGCATAAAACAAAATGTTCCATCCTTTCCACTCATAGTTTCACACACACGCCCTCCCACTTCACAATCATACATTTCTATGGGTGGCAACTATTGTCTCACTTTCCAGGGTGAAAACTTTGCATTTTGGGTCTGGAGAAATACATCTGTGCTTACAGAACCTGCCTTACAGGCATTTGGTTGAGAGTTCTCTACCTGGTGTTCCCACATGCACAGACATGGCCTACACAGCCTGATGCTTGCTCCTGGCAATTCTACTGGCTGTGAACCCCAACAGAGCAAGTGATTTTGAGGTGCATCACAGATACAGCTCTGTATGGACCCAAAAAGAAGGAATGACACCCCCACTGAGTACCACAACAAAAAGGGATATGTGCCCACTGCCTGGGGAACACCTGTGTGAGCACACCAGCTCTACAGCAGTGTGCAGTAACTAACCAGTGCAACTCCACCTGGCCTGTATGTGAGCACTAGAATGAAAATGAGCGTAGCTCTTGGCAAGAACTTGGGATAAGTTTCTGAGCAGAACAACCGGCTGTGTAACCCCTAGCAACACTCAGCTACACGTGTGGGCATCCAGGTGGGTGTGGGTGTGACTCCAGTCATTGCAACAACATAACACAAGGGAAAAGGGTAGAATGAAAATTGGGCAAACAAACAGCACTGGAGCTGTCTAGTGGGAGGGAAGCAGAAAACCTGGATTCTGCCTTAAATTTCCGTTAGTAGGATGATCGTGAGCAAGACTATCCTGCTGGGATCACAGAGTTCTCTGTCTTGGTGCCGTCGCCCACCCGCCTCTCTCTGAACTTTAGGAGTTATCAGTCCTAACTTCTTCCTCTTCTCTGAACTTCAGATCTAATCATCTTCCAAGACCTGTCATTTATTCTTTCTAAATATCACTGTTCTACTTCTTTCATTTTGATCCCTGTCTTATAAAGTCTGCATAACAATCATATCATTTTTGACTAACTTTTCTCCCTGTACCTTCTCCTTATTACACTTGAGTTTGACTGTTTAGTATGAGCCATATTCATATTAAAATACCATATGAGTATAATTGTATGAGCATTATGGTATTTCTTCCCTGCTAAACTAACTTCCGTTGCTCCCCATAGCCTGTATAATTAAAGAGGGCCTTCAACTGGATTCTAGTGGCTTCTCCACATCATGTAACTAGTCCTATCCTTTACTTCTCTGTTGAGCAGAAAGATCCAACTTTCCCTAGAGAATGTAGGTGTTATCTGCCCAAGACCTTCTCTGCCTATGTTATCCTTCCTCTCATCCTCAGCCAGAGTCATTTCTAGTTTCTTCTCATGACTCAAAGTTTGAGTCAGGCCATCAATTTCCATCTCTGCCTAAAAGAGCAACTCTTCCCATCTAAAAGCATCCTTTAATTAGTCCAGAACTGTCGATGGGGAGATAATACAGTTGTCAGGGTGCGTGAGCCCTAGAGCACTTCTGGATGCAGCACGGAGGCCCCAGCAACCCTCGGGTAGTTCAAGTACCCGGCTCTGTGGGGCCTGAGGAAGTATCACAAGCTCGTGCCCTTCCACTGAGCCTATGGGCCTGGGTGGTTAAGAATCAATAGTGGGGTCCCCAGGCCTTCTGAGCAGCACCCATACGCACAGCCTGGTGAATAGGAAAGAGAGAAAAGTCTATCATTTATTTGCATGTCTTTTCTTACTCCTCATTTGGGACCTCCATCACATTTTTGTTCACTGTCCCCTTGCATGGCTTTCTGCTTCTCACGTGCTCCCCCTAGGACCACTCCCTAACTCCTTCTCCTACTTCGTCTTATTATTTGATACTAACAACTATCTGACATGCTATATATTCTATTTCATTGTGTCTATTATCTGTTATGCTTTGAGAATACGCATTCTACCTCGCAAAGGGTTTGGTTTTCCCCCACTATTTTATCTCTATTCCCTCAAACAATGCCAGTGTAAACTGAATCCAGTGAGCACTTGTGGAATAAATGAATGAGTAAATGGCGGTATTGACCACAGAGTGGACAGGTAACAAATACTTGCTAAAGTGAATGTGAAAGGTCACAGTCAAGTTTCAAATGTTTCTCATCAGAAGTCCCTTATTCTCTTGAGTGAATCAGTTATGTCCTTCTACGAATAACTTCAAATTATTTTAGGTTTGTTTCTTAGCTTGAAAACTCCAATTAGCACATGCTAAATTGGTAGCAAGAAGGAATGTTTATTAATGCCCTATAATTGAGGACAATTTATATGTAATTTAAAATAAGTCATAATTCAATCTTAGGAACTGGTGTTCCTCATTTTTCCCCTGCTTTGTTTTTTATATGGTTACAAGAAATCTGCAAATATAAAGAGAATGAAGACCAAGAAATTTTCCCTGACCCTGAAAGATATCTTAAGGGTTTGATATATGGTTTGCATATAGAAGACTCCACCCACTCATCGGTCGCACCCTCTCTGCAAAAGAATCAATAAACAATCCCTGTTTTTCTCCCTCTATGCCTGATCAGTTTCCCCCAGTACCTTGAGTAACCTCCTGAGCACCAAGCTTGGAGTAACCTCTACACACCATGGAGTCTGACCCAAAAACAAAGATCAAAGTCAAATACATTCACATATCGCATATATTTTATATGTTAATATAATATTTTTGTGCATTGATATTTAACATTTAGGATTTAGAACAGATGTGTCACACATAATCATAATACATGTAATATTTATAACACAGTATTTATAATTAGGTAATTGGATCAATTCATGAATGAATGGACGAATGGTTTTTCTCATTATTTACGTCCTTTCCATTCATTATTCACACATTCCACATATCAGGCTATATACTCATTGATACTTGGAGCAAAACAATGAACAATAAACAATTTTCATTCCCAGGACCCATGGTCTAGGAACAAGACTGCTCAAAGAAGAAAAGAAGAAGCATGCATTCCGTACCACAATGCAGCAATACTTTGCTACACAAAGCTCTGAGCAATGAAGGAAGCACAGACAGGAAGTGATTTATTCTTGTGGAGAAGGGCGGGCAGAGACGTTGACGCGGTGTAAGAATGACTTTGCAGACACAGAGACATGGGAACTGAGCGTTCACCGAGCAGAGAAGAAAATGTATTCAGGAGGTTCCAGACAGAAGAAGCTCAGAGCTACCACTGCTCATCCCAGGAATTGCAAGTACATAGGGTGCCAGGGCACAGCGCATAAAGGCAAGAAATGGAACTTTGAAGGTAGTAGGGCCTTAGTGTCCCCTCATGTAATTCGTACTTTATTACAAGGTGAGTATAGCTCATTGATAGTTGCTGTTTCTGTATCTAGGTCATTGTCTCTTGAGTGAGATCATCAACTGGCAGGAGGGAGCTCCAGGTGACTTCCCCCAAGTTCTAAGACCCCCAAGAGTCCCACCATGAAGACTGTTGGGTAGAGCAAAGCCACAGGGTGGGAAGGACTATGCCATTGTCATCCATTCTATTTTCATACACCCAGGACATTAAGGAAGAATGAGTTGTTGTTGTTGTTTTAGTTATACAGGGTTTAGGCACTTTCCCCAAAGTCATATTATATAGACAGACAAGCTTTATGAAGGAAAGTCAACAACAGGTTCTCTGGCCTGATTCTTTCTAGTCCTCACTGCCTGCACTTGTGCAAGTATGGTGCCTGCCTCTCCTCTCACTTCCCTATTTGACTACTTTCTCTTCTCTCAAAAAAGAATTAGGGGCCAGAAAGATAGTGCAGTGGGTAGGGCGCTTGCCTTACATGCAGCTAGATGATCTGGGTTTCATCCCTCTACCACATAGGGTCCCCAAGCACTGTCAGAAGTGATCTCCTAACATAGAGCCAGGGATAATCCCTGAATATCAAAAGGTGTGGCCTCAACTCCCCTAAAAAGAATCAATAAACAAATTCTATTTTATTTCCCCTGTGTTTGGTGAATTTCCTAGGAAGCCACTAAATGTACTTTCTCCTTGCCCAGTTTCTGCTGTCTCTGCAGAGAAAAGCTGGGCTCGGATCCATGCCTGGGGACGGATCTGTGCTTGGGGACATTCAGAGGCAGACTCGTGAGTGTAGACTTTAGGTGATTCTGTTCTGGCATAAAAAAGAAGCTAACACGGGTGCCTCTTTCCAGGATTGTTATAAAGATTAGACAGTAGGAAGCTTTTATAACAAATGACACGTAACTATTTCCGTATCATTATCTAGCGATATGAATAGTCAGTATCTTAAAGACAAAATCAAAGTGGTTTAACTGCTCTCTCTCTCTCTCTCTCTCTCTCTCTCTCTCTCTCTCTCTCTCTCTCTCTCTCTCTCTCTGTGGTTTTCAGGCCACACCCAACAGTGTTCAGGGGCAACTCTTGGCTCTTTGCTCCGAGGACCATATGTGATGCAGGGAATGGAACCCGGGTTAACCAGCTGTGGGCAAGGCTAGTGCCCTACATGCTGTGCTATACTACTAGAGGTTATCACAGCACCAGGTGATGCTGTGGGGTCAAATCCAAGCCTCCAGCACAGAAGTTCTGCACTCAGCCCTTTGAGCTGTCTCTCCAGCACCTTAATTTCTAAATATATTATGCAAGTAAGCCAGAAGAAAGCAGTTCCCAGGCTGAGTCTGCAAGTCAGCAATGCCATCAAACATCCAGATTCTTTTTGTTCCTCTGCTCTGCCATCCTCACTCAAGATGTTAGTTCTTCGGCTGCAGGCCGGCTCCCACGATTCCAAGCACACGTGTTACAAAGGGAAGAAAGAAGCAGCCAAGGTTCCCGGAGGGAAACGCCTTTACAACTCACTGTCAGGAAAGTTCAATGCGGCTGCTAAAGGGCAGGAGCGGTTAGGAAAGAGCAGCTGGGGAAGGCGTGGGCTTCACCGTTGCCTTAGAACTCTGATTCAGTCCGCCAAGCTGCTGAAGAAGGGCGTGGAGGCACTGGGCAGGCCACGGGCAGAAGTTGCCATACCCATGTTCCTAAGAAGCCGAATTAGATAATGTGCTCAGCAGAGCACTCCTCAGAACTCAGGGGCTCTGACTTACAATCACCGCATTTGGGTTGCTTTAAAGCCACACAACTTCTTATTGCTGTCATTTTATATATCTTATACATATATAAAATGTATAAAATATATAAAATATATAAAATGTATGTTTATTGTTAAGATAATATATAAAATATATAAAATGTGTGTTTTTACATTTTATATATATAAAATATATCAAATGTAAAAATATATTTTACATATATAAATATATGTAAAATATATTTGTATATTTATATATGTAAATATATTTACATATATAAAATATATTAAATGTATGTTTTATATAAAATATATAAAATGTATGTTTATTATTTACAAATTTGTATACACTATATGTTTACTCTTGCAATATATATTTATATGTGTTTGCTATTTTGTACATATAATAAATTATATAGTATTTATATATACTAAATTATATATAATATTTATATATAAATATATAAACATGTGTGTACACATATATAAATAAATACATATATATTTATATGTATAACCAGTAAGACAATGTTTATACATAAATATATATGTATTTATTTATATATGTGTACACACACACATATATGTTTACTATTATTTCCTCTGAGCAGATTCCCAGAAGTAGATTTTATTAGGTCAAAAGTTACAAACTCCTGCCAAAAATGTCTGAGTCTAGTCCTAAGGAAATGACAGATAAACTGAAATTGAGGGACATTCTGCTAAACAACTGACAATTGCCAAATGTCAATGTCAAGAAAGAGACTAAAAGATCACAGATAAAGGCACTGAAGGATCATGACATGGGTGTAAGGTCAGAAAAGAACAAAAAGCAATGTTGCCAGGCCATCGGTAAAATGTGCATATTGTTTTTTTTTATTTAGCAAGAGGAATGTGTTGAAATTTGTTGTCTAAACTTGATAGTTACATAAGAAACGATCTTTATTCTCAGGAGTTACCTAATTAGGGAAAGGAGCAAAATGGTATCATATCTACAATGTACTCTCAGATAATCATCAATGATCATGACAATAATATTAAAAGCACTAAATACAATTATAAAAATAATCACAAATTGTCAAACAATTGATTAATTTAGATGAAGGTTGTGCTAGAGTTCTTCGTAAATTTGAAACTTGCAAATAAAATGGAGATCAAAAAAATTAAAATTGTGAACATAATTTGGACTTTTTGTTTAGTTTGCACCCTTTTGTTAACACAGTGGAAAAGTCTTTTCATTGTGCCCTCATTATGGTGGGACAATATTTTAAATTTTCAAATTTTATAGATTAATAATTAATTGAATATTTATATTTGTATGTTTGTTAGATGAATTGAATGTTTTTCTATGATGGCTCATTACTTAGTCATATATTTTCTTTTGTGTCTGCTTGTGTCTTGGCCTACTTGTCAATTAAGCCCTAGCAGCTTTCCTTACTGATTTTGTATTCACTTTTTTAATTAGTGAGCTAGTGCTATTGTTTTGGGTGACAAGCGTATCTTTAATGTCTCCTGAATAGCTAATTGAAATCCAGGGGAAAACTTATAAGTTAACTCTAAAGATTTTTATTGATTGTTGGGGCAATGCAGATGAATTTTTGCAGCTAAAAAAGAAATCAACTATGCACAAGATTTGGCTCTTCAGGAAAAAATTTATTTTTTCTTTCTATTCTTTATAGTATATCCCTTTCAATTTGCACTTTTATTTTGGCTAACTTAGCTCATAGAATGTTTGAGTTGAACAAACCACATCATCTAAGGGAAACTTTTGCCTAAGTTCTAAGTGTTCGAGGTTTCTATTTCTTTAAGAAGCATGATGAGAATTGTTTTTCATATATGACCCAAGAAATAGAACCAGCTGGATATCAAAAAATGCTATATTTTCTGCATTGCACTTATGACCATATAATTAAAACTTTCAAGTAAAGCAAAAGACTTCCAAGCATAGACTTTTAAATCTATATAAGAATAGGAGACCTCTTAGTTTATATTTAAATAAAAGTTCATATTTTAAACTTTCATAATGAAATTAAATAAACATTTTAGAAGAAACAAGTCTGACTTTTACTCAACAGATTGATATTCTTACAGTTTAAAGTTTTGGGCCAGAGGTCAAGAAGATAGCTCTAGGGTCTGGAATGCATGCTTAGTCCTCTGAGCACCCCCAGAGCTACCATTTTGGGGGAGTTAAATAGATTATTATAACTTATAAATGGCAATTTAAAACATCAGTCCGCTTAAACTTGTGGAAATAATCATGCAAAAAAGTCTGCAAAATAAAGCATTCACTAAAGATGCTCTAAACATCCTCTAAACATACCTTCCTGAGCACTGTGAGGTGTAACCCCAAAACAGAGACAGGCTGAGTTAAAATATTATCATGCTCCAAGTAATGAAAAATGCTAAGACTTATTTAAAAATCCTTTTGAAAAACACTAACAACTAGTTGGTTGTTAGTGTTCTACCTTGACTAGAACTTTGAGCTGTTTCTCCCCTTCCTTTCCCTTTGTTGGTATTGTGCAGACTAGCGACTGCAGGCTTTTGGTTGCCCGTATATTTCAGAGATCATGCTGCACTGTCACTTTGCACCAGGACAGCACCCAGCCTATGGGGTGGTGCCCAGGATCAAACCCACAGCCTCATGTCTGCAAAGCAGAGCCTCCAGCACTTGAGCTATCTGAAGCCCCAGAAGTTTATTCTTTTTATTTATAGAAGTCACATCCAGCGGGACCATCCAGGCAACTCCTGTTGCATCCGGGGATCTATGAGTTCAAAGGATTGAACTCAAGGCCTGGCACGTCCTAGACAAGTGTTCCAACATTTGATCCCTTTCTTAGGCCCTAAGACATTATTTTTAAGTGATCAACCTCTTTTTTCATTTAGACAGTGGTATGTGCCTAATTTCACTCATTAAAAAAAAAGTGATTGTCAACTAGGCGGCAGGCACTGTGCTTGGCTATGGAGGTGCCCTATGATAAAAGGTGAATATGGCCATTGTCTCCAGAAGTCTACTTTTTAGTGTGCTGAAGAGATAGGTAAATAAGCATAATTCCTATGCAGGTAATCCACAGCTTTGATTTGGCAAATAAGGTTCTGTTTGTGCTCCAGCACAAGAACAATTGAATAATGATTAGAATTACTCAATTCTAGTAATTCAAATAAGAATAATCAAAGCAGATATTGGAAGGCTGTGGAATCTCTCCCAGGGAAATAATGACTAAATAGTTGACTATATAGTTGGGTACTATATTCAGTTGGGTACTTAATAATGACTATATAGTTAGGTACTATATTCAATATTTTGTTGCATAATTGTTGCCATTTTCATGCCAATTTTTAAATTTTGGGGTCATACCCAGCGATGCTCAGGGGTTACTCCTGGCTCTGCGCTCAGGAATTACTTCTGGCACTGTTTGGGGGGAACCATATGGGGTGCTGAGATTGAACCCGGGTTGGCGCATGCAAGACAAACGCCCTATGTGTGCTGAACTATCGCTCCGGCCCCAATTTTTCTTTTTTTTTCTTTTTTAAAGAAATGGGAGGGTGCAATCACTAACTGAAGTTTTTTGTTGGTTTGTTGGTTTAGGTTTTTGTTGTGACGATCCCCTTTTCTGCTCTGTATAAATGGATCACCTAGCTGGGGCTCATGCCAGAGATTGATTCTGGGTCAGCCACCTTAGCCCTTGTACTATCTCTCTGGCCCCATATATGAAGTCTTAAAAAATTGTGTCTTTTTTTTCACTTAAAAAATTCAGTACTGAACTGCATAGACACAAGATTAGTATGCACAGAATACTCATGAATACATGTTAAAAAAAAATAGTCTAGGGGCCGGAGCAATAGCCCCGAGGGGTAGGGCGTTTTGCCTTACATGCAACCGGCCCCTGCCGGCCGGGTTCAATCCTGGCATCCCATATGGTCCCGAGCACTGAAAAGGGTAATTCCTGAGTGCAGAGTCAGGGGGTAACCCCTTGAGCATTGCCAGGTGTGACGTAAAAAAAAAAAAGTCTAAATCAACACACATAATTTCTTTAGACAGTTTAGTAAATCTTTTTCAGTGTGAAATAAAGAAAATTAGTACATTAGTTGTTATTGGTTTGGTGCTATAGTCAAATATTATACTTAAGTAAATGTAAGTATAAATAGATAAAACTTAATTCTGTGCTGCTTGTATTATTCACAATAAGCAGAATCTGGAGCAACCAGAGTGCCCGAAAATACGATGACTGGATAAAAGAAGTTTTGGTACATCTACATGGAATACTAGGAAGCTGTTAGGAAAAATGAAGTTATGAAATTTGCCTATAAATGGAGGGACATGGAGAAGATTATGTTGAGAAGGGAGAGAGACAGACACAGAATGAGCTGCATTTATCTGCATAACATAAATATATATGTACATATAAGATACCAATATCCAAGGTCGCAAGTGAAACATATATAGGAGTCTTGACAAAGGTGGAAATTATCTGCAAAACGTGGGGAGTCAGAAAATAGGTGACACAGAAAAATGGAAATGTGTGCTAACAATTGTCGAGGGTACTAATCGCCAACCTAGAACTGAGCATTAGAATAGAGGCAAAAAAGATACACAGGACAATCTTTAATGTATGTTCTGTAATCCATAGTCTG
>JAJIBD010039098.1:0-22498 GCA_021461705.1 Cryptotis parvus | reverse complement strand
CAGCCTCTCACGTGCCTTCGCCACTCTCTCTCCGCCCCTCGTATTCTTTGAATCCCTAAGAATACCCTTTTTACAGCCAGCGAGAGCACTCAGTCGCTTTGACTCAGGAGGCCTGGGTCTTGACCCCACCGGGTCCCCCAAGTACCTTCTGGAACCTTACGGCTTCCCTTGACAAACAGCTAAAGGGTTGGAGAGTTGACTCGAGGGTCCCCGCACAGCCCTCAGAGGGCAGCCTACCATCCCCAGAACCACATGTGCCCCCAAACACTGCTGGGAGTCACCCCTGAGCACTGCCCGTGTGGCCCCCAAACCCAGACCAGAGCAAAACAAAACAAACCCGGGGGCACCTCCATCCCAACTTATTAGTAAGCATATGTCAAGTATAGAGAAAGCGCAGCGGAGCAGCTAGAGCCTTCCAACTCTCCGACTCACTCCTAGTGGAGACCCCTAGCTAGGGGCCCACTTTGGAAACATGATTTCTACTTACTGCTAATTATTAGCCTGCACTTGCCCATAAACAGCCAGACTGAGTGTGTCTGTTACTGTTTCAAAACCGCTGTGTTGAGAGCAAAGGAACGAAGAGGGTAACTGTTAAGGGAAGGGTGTGGCGGGGGGGGGGCAAACAGCTTGAAAGAGAAAGCAGGGGTGAAGGAGAGGTCAGGCACGGAACCTAAGACCCCCAGCTGTCCCCAGCAAGGTGATGTCTCTGCTGGGCCTCAAGGCCCAAGAAGGGCGGAGGGTGGCAGCAGTGTCCCTGAGCAGGGCGTGAAGGGCGAGCTGGACACCGCAGTCCGGTTGGCCGCGGCCACCACAGAGCCAGGTGGTCCCCTGCCTCAGCTTTCTGCTTTCCTGGGCTTGACAGTTGCTTTGGGTTTTCCTTTCTTTCTTTTCAGTTTTCTTTGATTTGGGGCTGGTAGCCAGCTGTGCTCATGGGGAGCCGTGTGCCCGTGGGCTGCCTAAAGGGCAGGTTCCTTAACTCCCGAGCTCTCAGCCCCGATGTCCCCATCACAGGGTCGCGGCAGTCGTACAGTGTGTGTGCAGGGCACTTGCCTTGCACGAGGCTGAGCCGGTGCAGTCCCTGGCACCCTGGATGGTCCCGGACCTCTGCCAGGAGTAAGCCCCATCATGGTAACCCAGTGTTTTTGGCTTGTTTTGGTTTTGGTTTTGTTTGGGGACTTTGCCAGTGACGCTCAGGGCTTACTCCTGGCTCTGTGCTCAGGAGTTACTCCTGGCAGGCTTGGGGGATCATATGGGGTCTGAGGAGGCGAAGCCAAGTTGGCTGTGAGCAAGGCCAGCATCTACCAGCTGCCTTATCTCTCCAGCCCCGTAGCGTTTTTTTTTTTTTTTTTTTTTTGGGTCACACCCAGCAGCGCTCAGGGGATACTCTTGGCTCTGCACTGAGGGATCCTGTCAGGGCTCAGGGGACCGACCGTAAGGGATGCCGGGGATCAAACCTGAGTCGGTTTGTGCAAAGCAAGCGCCCTCCCCCGCTGTGCTATTGCTCTAACCCCAATATCCCACTTTTATGGCTGAAAAATATCGGCACAAATTCTACGACAGACCTGGAGTGAGGTACAGTAGAAGAGGTCAGCTGCTGCCTCCATGCCCCTCCAGCCTGACCAACGCCTGGCCCCCACAGTCTGTGGGACTCTGGCTGGGATTCTGGCGGGCGGCCAGCCCAGAGCAGGGCTGAGCGCCGCAGGAGGGAGGGATATATCCAAAGGAAAGATGGAGCCGGATTGCCGCCATATTTGCTGTGGGACAAGGAGTTTGCAGGGTCTGCTGGAGAGTTGGGGCACGTTACACACCGACGCAGAGAAGATAAAGAAAACAGAGAAGGAAACAAGTGTCGGCCATGGGAGTGACAAAAAGCTGAAGAAAATACAATGAGACGATGCTGCTGCGTAGCTTTGCAATCGCTCCTACAAACCACGACGTAAGCTCTGACGCAGAAGAATGAGGCCCGGAGAGACGGAGGTCAGGGGTCAGATGTATGTGCAGGATGTGTATAGATGAGGCCTTGGGGACTCCCACAGCAGTGCTCGGGATGATTCCTGGCTCACTGCTCGGGTCACTCCTGAAGGCTTGGGGGACGTGCAGTGCTGAGAACGGAACCGGGCTTCCTCACCACAGCCTGCACGCTGGCCTGTTGGGCCCTCTCTCTCCGGGGCCTCATATATTTAACCTTTTTGCTGGAAACATTTAGTTTTCTATTTGGGGGCCACACCCAGCAGTGGGATAGAACCTGGGTTGGCTACGACAAGGCAAGCGCCCCACCTGCTGTACTATCACTCTGGCCGCGTGGCAAACACTTAGTTTTAATTATTTTTTTTTTTTTCCGTGGTGGACGCTTTATTGGCGCACTGGGAGGCCGGGCGGGCTCACTTCAAGATGCTGTCATCGCGGGCTTCAGCCAGTTCGCGCTCGATGCGCTTCAGCTCATCCTGCTTCTTCTTCTCCTCCGCGGCTATCCTCCTCTCCTCCTCGGCCCGCGGCTTCAGGTAACTGTAGCGCTTGGCTCGCAGGCCACGCCGGAACAGCGCGGAGTAGCGGCCGAGCTTGATCAGCGGAGAGACCTGCACAGGCGGCACCATCTTGCCCCTGACCTTCGCACCAGTTTTAATTATTTTTTTAAATTCATTTTTATTAAAAACACTATGAAGATGTTCATGAAGATGCTTACAAAGATATTCATGACACAGTTGTTCCAAGCACAAGTTTTAATTATCTTTTAAACTCACATGGTTGCCTCACATTCAGAGAAAAGAAAAATTAAAAACTGTGATTCCATATCATCTCTGTCCCGAATAGAGCTGTTTTCTCTCTTTTCTGGAATGTTGCGGCCACAAACAGAAGTCGCCATGGCGACTGCCTGGGGCGGCTCCGGGCACTTCTCACGGCCACTCTTTTTTTTTTTTTTTTTTGTTTTTTTTTGGGTCACACCCGGCGATGCTCAGGGGTTACTCCTGGCTCTGCACTCAGGAATTACTCCCTGGCGGTGCTCAGGGGACCATATGGGATGCTGGGGATCGAACCCGGGCCGACACAGGCCGGCCGCGCAAGGCAAACGCCCTACCCGGCTGGGCTATCGCTCCGGCCCTCACGGCCACTCTTGCCCGGGGTTCTGCCCCGGGATCCACACAGCCCCCTGACTGGGGATCTCGATTTTTAATATTTATGGGGCCACATTGATCTATAACTTGCATTTGTATTTATTTTGGTCTGGGGGCCACACCCAGCATTGCTCAGAGATGACTCCTGGTGGGGCTCAGGGGCCAGGAACTGAGCCGGATCAGCCGTGTGCAAGGCTGGTGCCCACCGCACTGTCAACCAACACAGGGGTCCCAGGGACACTCCCACCACACATGGTCTGGGAGTGAGCCTGGGCAGCACCTCCGGTATGGTCCAGAAACCAGGAAAGAAAGAAAGTGATGGTCCCCAATAACAGATGCTTAAAGGAGACACGTTTCCAATGGGAGCAAGGAGGGAAAGTGGGAAGAAGCAGAGGGAGACCTCGGGCAGATGGGAAGGGAGAGACCACACGGGGCGCCCGGTCCGCCCCGCTGCCCTTCCCGCCTTCTGGAAGCTTCCCTCCCGTACCTGTTTGGGTGTCCCTGTCCCCCACTGAGCTCCAGTCACTTTGAGGCTTGCAAAAGCAAAGAGGCAGCTTGCCCGGACCTGAGGTCTCGCGTGGCCAATGGCTTCAGGGACGACGCCTCCCCTTAGACTGGGGCCTCCCCGGAGACTCAGGAAGTGGCGCCCACTTGGGTCTGTGTTTTGGAAGAACACCTCCGCTGTCCTGAAGTCAGTCCTTTGATCTGCTCTGCGGGATGGTCAAGTGGCCACTCAGAAAAAGAGCTTGAGAACCCAGTGACCAGTGCCCCCACCTTTTTTTGCTTTTTTGGTCAAACCCAGCGATGCTCAGGGGGTTACTCCTGGCTCTGCACTCAGGAATTACCTGGCGGTGCTTGGGGACCATATGGGATGCCGGGATCAAACATGGGTCGGCCGCATGCAAGGCAAATGCCCTCCCTGCCGCGCTATCGCTCCAGCCCACCAGTGCCCTTCTGGAGCGCTTTCTGCACCTCACAGACCCCCAGCTCAGCCCTGCTCTCCCCACTCCTGTCTCCATCATTACCCCATCCCCCATTCCTGTCTCCATCATCACCCCATCCCCACTCCTGTCTCCATCACCCCATCATCCACTGCTCCTGGCTCCATCATCACCCCATCCCCACTCCTGTCTCCATCACCCCATCATCGCCTGCTCCTGTCTCCATCATCACCCCATCCCCTCCTGTCTCCATCATCACCCCATCCCCATCCTATCTCCATCATCACCCCATCATCCCCTGCTCCTGTCTCCATCATCACCCCATCCCCCACTCCTGTCTCCATCATCACCCCATCCCCCGCTCCTGTCTCCATCATCACCCCATCCCCACTCCTGTCTCCATCATCACCCCATCATCCCCTGCTCCTGTCTCCATCATCACCCCATCCTCTCCAGCACCCAGATGCTTCTCGAAGTTCCCTCATGGCTGCAGCCCCTGCATCAGGACTGACATCGGTGGCTTGCACTCCCTTTGCCGCGCGCCCACCGGCTTCTCTGGCCTGTCTGTGCTGTGGCCAGCGCGATGCTCTGGACCAGCCTGCCAGCTGCTGGCTGAGACCCTGCAGGGCTACAGTGGTCTCGGGGCCGCGGGGCCTCTCTTTGTCTGGAGCTGCAACCACTTGCTCCATGCTGATGGTGCAGGATTGCCCCTCTTAGCCCCACGTTAGGGGGACCTTAGGGACGTTCACCCCCAAAAATGTGTTACTGTCCTATCTTTGGTGCAAGAATACTTGCAAGAAATGCTTGTGTCCATAGTTAAAAAACGTTGGGGGCCACACCCAGCGGTGCTCAGGTCTTACTCCTGTCCCTGCACTCAGGGATCACTCAGGTGTTTGGGGGACCATATGGGGTGCCGGGGATTGAACCCAGGTTGGCTGTGTACAAGGCAAGTACCTTACCCCTGTACTAGCTCTTTGGCCCCTCTGTTTACTTTGGATTGATTTATTTATGTATTTCTGTATTTTTCTATTTAACGGGTCAAGGAACAGACCTATACAAGACAAGACGATTAGCTGAGGGGCCGGAGCGCTAGTGCAGCAGGTAGGGACTTACCTTACAATGCGGCTGACCTGGATTCGATCCCCAACACCATGTATGATCCCGAGCACTGCGAGGAGTGAATCCTAAGCTCACAGCCAGGAGTAAGTCCTGAGAACCATGGGGTATGGCCCCGAAACTACCAAAGATTACGTGATGGAGGGACCAGAGCGACAGCACAGCGGGAGGGGCGTTTGCCTTGTACGCGGCTGACCTAGGTTTGATCCCCGGCATCCCATAGGGTCCCCCAACACTGCCAGGTGTAATTCCTGAGCGCAGAGCCAGGAGTAACCCCTGAGCATCGCCGGTGTGACCCATAAAGAAGGGAAAAATGTTTACTAGATGGAGGATTATACACACTTTTGGAGCGAAGAGCCGGAGCAAGATGATTGCGTGGTGAAATTTCCAATCTCCTTTGCGACGCCCGAGTTGCCGGAGTGTTGCCCTGTTCGCCGTATTGGTGGTGGTGTCGGGATCCCCCGCAGTGCTCAGAGGCCCTGGGGGGCACATCTCAGCCACCAGGCCCCCAGAGTGGGGAGGGGTGCGCTGACGCTCCACCACGCGTCCTGGGCCGGGGCTGCGGGTGCTCCGGTTCCCGCCCCGCCCTGGCATCCTGAGCCGGGTGCGCCCTTGACTTGGGGCTTCTCCGAGAGGACCCCAGGCTCGGATGTGGGTTTGTAACCGCCCATCCCAGCCGCCGCCGCAAGGGGGCGACCAGCCGGGGAGGCCCCCAGAGCCTGCCCACCTGACCGGTTCCTTTCCAGATATTTCTGAAGGACGTGAGGAGGGCGGGCAGCGTTTCTTTAGGGAATGAAGCGACGCTGCGGGCAGATGGGCGTTTCCTGATGCCCACCAGCACTGCGTGTGTCCCCTTGCAGCAAGAAGGGCCAGAGGCAGGGCCTCAGGGGCGGGGCAGGGTGTTGCCCTTCACGTGGCGCAAGCTTCTATCCCCTGAGCACCTCCAGGAGTTATTCCTGGGCAGAGCCAGGAGGAGGCCCTGAGCATCACCAGGTGTGACCCCAACTGAACAAAACCAAACCAGAAAAACAAAACCAGTGAAAGATGACCCAGAGTGAGAAGTTTCTTTTTTGGTTCAGTTGGTTGCTTTGGGGCCGTGTTCCTGGCTCTGCACTCAGGAGTCACTCCTGCTGGTACTTGGGGCCATATTGGATGCAGGGATCGAACCTGGGTCGGCCACATGTGGGTCAGGGTAGCACGGACGGGGGCACCGGGCCTTCAGGCCTGTCACCTTGGCAGGCACAGGTGCTGGCGGGCTTGGCAGTGCCACGCGAGCCAACCTCTCACCTGATGCCAGGAGCACATGAAATGTGGTGTGGTGAGACATTTCTGTGTTGTTTGCGAGGCAAGCGCCCTCCCTGCTGTGCCAGCGCTCCGGCCCCAGATTATACATAAGATATTCTAAGTCGCTCACATAAAAAGGGTAAGAAATACGTATAGGAGTTTGGATCAACAAGGAAAATTTCTGAGCCAGTCAGAGAATGCCAATAAAATCATTTCAGCCTATCCCAGGACAGAGCATTGTGGTCAAATCTAGCAGTTTAGTGACAAGGGCTGAGAGCGCATGTGGGGAAGGCAGGGGTGCCTTGGGCGGTTCTCGGAACTGGGGGCGGAATGGAGCAATGGCGGGACCCTCCACAGCCTCCTGGTCACGGCGGCACATCTGAGCTGGGGGGCTCAGTCATCCCGCCCCTGACGTGGGGCTGCTTAAGCTTTGATAGAGCACTTCAGCGGGCCCTGAGCATGGCTGTGTGTGACGGGGAAATAAAAGGCGCCTTTAAGGGGCAGCCCGGGGTCAGAGGGAAGGGGGCTTGTGGGGCACGTGGTCTCACGGGTGGACACTGGCGTGCGTGGAAGGCTTTACATTGTGGCATTGTAACAGCCAGAAAGAGTTGAGCAGGCCTGGAGGCCCAGCAGCAAGAGCGGGTGTGACCACGCCGGTGGTTCTACACAGTGAAATGCCTCAGTCCGGTGTGTGACCGAGGGCCAAGAAACACGCCCTGGGAATCCCAGCTGTGCGCTGACCGTCAAGAGGTCCAGGTGGGGGCTGGGAGTGCCAGGAGGCCTTTAGGAGTGTCTGAACCTTTTGTTACTTACTGGGGAGTGGTCTGAATGAGGGGCGCTACAGAGAGTGGCACGAGCAGATTTTTCTAGAAATTGCTGGTGCCCAGGCCTTGGTAAGCTGTTCAGTTCCCGGTTAGCTGTCCCGTCTCACCGCCTCATTTCCCGAGGAGTCCTCGTGCTCCTGAGGGAGGGGCCAGGCAGGGCTGTGCTGGCATCTTGGGCAGGGAGGTGCCCGGTGCCCATGAGTGCGCGAGCGGGACTCACTGGCCGTTGTTTCCTCCTCAGGACCGCGGGTGTCGGAGTGAGGCACGCCATGCCCCCGGGTCGACTGTCCCATGGAGTTCTGGACCAAGGAGGAGAGCCAGAACGTGGCCGTGGACTTCCTGCTGCCCCACAGGGGTCTACCTGAACTTCCCTGTGTCCCGAAATGCCAACCTCAGCTCCATCAAGAAGGTACATGCGGACCCTGTGCCAGCCTGGAAGCAGGGAACTCGGAGATGCGCATACGCACTCACACAGTCACACAGACACATGCACACAGAGACACACAGACACACAGACACACACAGACACACACACACACACACACACACACACACACTCTTGAGCTGTGAACGGAGCTGCGCGCACTTCCCTGGCTGGCCGGTCGCAGAGCCCCAGGTGCGGTTCCTGCCCTGTCCTTCTGTCCAGGCTGTGCCGTCATTCGGGAAACCTGCTCATAGTCGCTCCAGGGGTCTCTTGTCCTTTCTTTTAAACTGTCGTCATGGGGTGGAGCGACTAGGGGGTTTACCTGGCCTGTAGCTGACCCGGTTCGATCCTGGCATCCCATACGGGCCCCTGAGCTAGAGCTCAGGGTAACTCCTGAGTAACTAACTCCAGGAGTAAGTCCTGAGTGC
The DNA here is from genome assembly GCA_021461705.1 of Cryptotis parvus. Lineage (NCBI taxonomy): Eukaryota > Metazoa > Chordata > Mammalia > Eulipotyphla > Soricidae > Cryptotis > Cryptotis parvus. The sequence goes on along the minus strand of JAJIBD010039098.1, from coordinate 14,368 downwards.
AGAGCCAGGAGTAACCCCCCGAGCATTGCCCGGAGTGGCCCAAAGCCAAACATTGTTTTCTTTTTAAAATTGTCAAAGTGAACCTTTGCTGCGGCTGGAGATAGGGCAGGAGGGTCAAGGCCTCGCACTGCAGGGCGGGTCCTGGTTCCGCCCAGCACGGTGAGTCCCGAGCCTCAGGTAAACCTCACTTTCAGAAGTAGGTTTGGGGTGTTTTTTTCGGGCCACACCCAGCAACGTGCTGGCACTCGGCTCAGGAATCACTCCTGGTGGGTGCCGGGATGGAATCCAGGCCCACCGCATTCAAGGCCAAGGCCTGACTCGCTGGACCGTGGCTCGGGTCCCTGGAAATGGTTTCAGCGGGGCTGGCCACAAACAGGTAGCCCCAGGTGCTGCCCCCCAGGGCTGTCTCTTAGTGGGTCAGAATCGTTCATGGCCGGACCGTGCTGTCCGGCCGGGCGGCCGGCACCTGTGCCGACGGGTAGGCAGCTCCGCGACGATTCCCCGGGACCCTTCCCCAGGAGCCGCCGCGGGCCCCGTGGCCCCTCACCGTTATCATCTTCCGATTTCGTGGCGGCATTTCAAAGTCAGGGGTTGGAGGAAGAAGCGCAGAGCGCCTGCGGCCCTGGGTCCAAATCCCAGGTGTGTGGGTTGGCCTGGGCCGAGGCGGCAGCTCCGCCCCTTGAGCCTGGGTGCGCACAAGGTAGAGACCGGCGTGATGATGCCCAGGGGCTGGGGCTGCGGGCCGTGGACTGGCTCGGCGTGGCTGCTGGGGCAGGGGCCGGGGCTGCGGGCTGGCAGAGCGGGCACGAAGCCTCCGGGCGCCGCCGCTGCCCCGGGCTGACCCGCGCCGTCCCGGCAGGTGCTGTGGCACCGCGCGCAGTATGAGCCGCTCTTCCACATGCTCAGCGACCCCGACGCCTACGTGTTCACCTGCGTCAACCAGACAGCAGAGCAGCAGGAGCTGGAGGACGAGCAGCGGCGGCTGTGCGACATCCAGCCCTTCCTGCCCGTCCTGCGCCTGGTGGCCCGCGAGGGCGACCGCGTGAAGAAGCTCATCAATTCGCAGATCAGCCTCCTCATTGGCAAAGGTGCGCCCGGCCGCCGCCCCGCGGCCCCGCCCCCGCCCCCCATAGTCAGGCCCCGCCCCCTGACAGCTCTACGCCCCGCCCCTGACAGCTCTACGCCCCGCCCCCCTGCCCTGTCCCCAGAGTCTCCTCCCTCTTCGGCCTGCGCGGTCCCGCCCCCCTGCGCGCCCCCTTCTGGCCCGTAGCCTGCGCAGACTCTCCGTATCCGCCTCCCAGGCCTCCACGAGTTCGATTCCCTGCACGACCCGGAGGTGAACGACTTTCGGGCCAAGATGCGGCAGTTGTGCGAGGAGGGCGGCGCGCCGCCAGCAGCTGGGCTGGGAGGCCTGGCTGCAGTACAGCTTCCCGCTGCAGCTGGAGCCCTCGGCGGCGCAGCTGGGGGCCTGGCACCCTGCGCCTCCCAACAGGGCCCTCCTGGTCAACGTCAAGTTCGAGGGCAGTGAGGTGAGCTGAGGGCCTCTGCCAAGTCCAGGGTGCCGCGGTCCCTGGCTCCCCCCCCCCCTCCAGCTCCAGAAGCTGCTTATTTAAAATTCTCGTGTGTGTGTGTGTGTGTGTGTGTGTGTGTGTGTGTGTGTGTGTGGAGGGAGCGGCCAGAGAAATAGTCCAGCAGGGAGGGCACTTGTCTTGCACACAGTCGACCTGGGTTCCATCCTTGGCATCCCACATGGTTCCCTGAGCATCACCAGGAGTGATCCCTGAGTGCAGAGCTAGGAGTACCCGCTGAGCATTGCTGGGTGTGGCCCTCAAAACAAAACAAATCATTCTAGTCTCCCAAGCAGTGCTCAGGGGGTCCTGAGCCCTTCTGGTGTACTGGAGCCTCCAGGGCTAGTCCCCAGGGTGCTGGCTGGGAATGAATAAGCCGCACCCTGGCTGAGCTCCGAGACCGTACACGTCAGGCACGTGCTCCTGCCCTGGTTCTGCACAGAGCTGAGATGGAGCCCCCTGTTGGCAGCATTAGGTGGCATTCGTGGGGGGTCCCTGCCTGGGGGGCAGCGACGACCAGTCGCCTGGATCCAGCCATATCTCCTGTGCTGTCGGCAGTGCTGCCGGGAGCCCACGCCCGGCGCACCTCAGAAACCCTGGGCCCCCTCCCTAGGAGAGCTTCACCTTCCAGGTGTCCACCAAGGACATGCCGCTGGCACTCATGGCGTCGGCCCTGCGCAAGAAGGCCACGGTGTTCCGGCAGCCGCTGGTGGAGCAGCCCGAAGACTACACGCTGCAGGTGATCGGCCGGCAGGAGTACCTGTACGGCAGCTACCCGCTCTGCCAGTTCCAGGTGAGGGGCCCCGGGCTGCGGACCCGGCCCGGGCAGTGCGCCCCCCGCAGCCCCCGCTGACCGGCCTGCCCGTCTCAGTACATCTGCAGCTGCCTGCACAGCGGGCTGACCCCCCCACCTCACCATGGTGCACTCCTCCCTCCATCCTGGCCATGCGCGACGAGCAGGGGGACCCCACCCCCAGGTGCAGAAGCCACGCGCCAAGCCGCCCCCATCCCCGCAAAGAAGGTGAGTGAGCCCTCAGTTGCCACACCCGCAGCATGGGGGGTCAGGGCCCCTCGTTTTGTTCTCTTGGTGGGTCGGGGGTCGACTGTGACGGGGGTGGGGGCGTTTCTTGCCTCCCCTGGCCTCAGGGCCAGGGGGCAGCCTCCTCGCCTGTTGTGCCCCTCGCGCCCTGTGCCAGATACTCCGTAGAGGGCAGTGCCACATGGGGTGGGGGCTGAGCCGGCCCACGCCTGCCACATGGGGCCACAGAGGAGCAGAGGGGCGCCTCTGCCTCACCGCTGCACCCCCAGCCCTCCGCGGTGTCGCTGTGGTCGCTGGAGCAGCCTTTCTGCGTGGAGCTCATCCAGGGCAGCAAGGTGAACGCTGACGAGCGCATGAAGGTAGGGGCTCCGCTCCTGGGAGCACCCGCATGAAGGTAGGGCTCCGCCTCCTGGGGAGCACCCGGCTGTTTGCACAAACAAGGCAGCGGTAGAGGAAGAAGAGGGGGCCGATCGGATGAAAGCCACCTGACCACATTACCGGCATCCAGCTGCAAAACAGGAAGGGGAGGGGGGAGCAGGCCCGAGGTCGGGTCGATTCGGAGAAGCCCCGGCCCAGTGGCTTCTGGGTACTTGGTGGCGGTGGCGGGGCTGGGATGTGGGAAACCACAGTCCGGGAGGTGACAGTCAGCGGCAGGAGTGGCCCATCAGGTCCGGAGCCAGGGGGGCCCTGAGGTGCTCGGGAGGGCTGGACCGGTGACCTCAGGGACTCCCAGACCTGCAGGTCATCCCAGCCCATGGGCTCTGTGGCTCACTGGCCAGCAGGAACCCCATCCACATGGGGCAGATCCTTCCCCCTGATGGGTGCGTGGAGGATGGGAAGGGGGGCTCCGTGGGCTCTCCCTGGGGTTGGAGTAGCCGCGTGCCACCCTGGGCTCCGGTGGTCCTGAGCAGTGCAGGGCCAGAGGCAGATGAACCTTTGACTGGATACTCTAGACTTCTGGTCTACTGCCCCATGGGAAAGTCACTCAGCACAGAAGCGCCCCCTAACAGTACCGAACCCGCCCCATCCCCCGGGTTCCAGCACCCACTGTCCCCTTGGGAACTCCCAGAGCTGGGGGAGGGGACGGTCCACCGCCCCTCTTACACGCCGACTGTCCCACTGAGGCCATGGGCTTCCCCTATTCCACCGGAGGGTGCTGGGTGGCCAGCCCTCATCACCTGCCCGCCCCGCAGCTGGTGGTGCAGGCTGGCCTCTTCCACGGCCACGAGCCACTGTGCAAGCCGGTGGCGAGCTCCGAGGTGAGCGTGTGCTCTGAGCCCGTGTGGCGGCAGCGGCTGGACTTCGACATCAGCGTGGGCGACCTGCCGGCGCATGGCCCGCCTGTAGCCGCGCTCTACGCCCGTCATCGAAGGCCAGGAAGGCGCGCTCCACCAAGAAGAAGTCCAAGAAGGCGGTGGGTGGGCTGGGGCCACCTCCCACCCTGCCCAGTGACCGCCCACTCACTGGGCTGGCCAGAACCTTCAGGCAGCTGCCTCGTGGGTCGGGTGGGTGCGAACAGCCTCCAGAGCCTGGAGGAGGTGGGTGGGCACCAAGCCTGGAGCGGCAGTGCGGGACCCCGAGCTGTAGGCCACGCCCGAGCTGGCCAGCGTAGGGGGCCGCCTCGACGAGTCAGCACGGGGGCTGGTGCTGCAGTGGGGCGGCGCCCTTTGCGTGGGGGTGACCAGGTCAAGCGAGTCTTCCCAGAGTCCCGCCAGGCGCCGTTCCTAGTGCAGAGCCAGGCGTAACCCCTGAGCACTGCTGCACGTGGGAAAAAGAAGCAGCAACCTTGTGGGTAGGCAGAAGCGGCTGTCCCTACTGGCCCCAGCGCAGGGCAGCCAGTGCATAGCCAGGGAGGCTGAGTGTCCGCCCGCCTGCCCACCCAGGACTGCCCCATCGCCTGGGCCAACCTCATGCTCTTTGACTACAAGGACCAGCTGAAGACGGGGAGCACTGCCTGTACATGTGGCCCTCGGTGCCAGGTGCGGCCCACCCGGGGGTGGGAGGGTGGGGGGGCTTGGGGGGGCTGACACCGCCAGCCCTGCAGCTCTGCCTGTCCCGTGTCCAGATGAGAAAGGAGAGCTGCTGAACCCCGCAGGGACGGTGCGCAGTAACCCCAACACCGAGAGCGCCGCAGCCCTGGTCATCTGCCTCCCCGAGGTGGCCCCCTACCCCGTGTACTACCCCGCTCTGGACAAGGTCAGTGAGGGCAGCCTGGCCAGCCTTGGGGCTCCCCGAGGCTGTGTCGGTAGGGGGTACCTAGAAACTCACCCTAGGGCAAGGGCCACTGCTCCAGGGCACGTGACAATGTTCAGGTCACCTTGGGGCGTGGGGGCGCTGCTCTGGTGCCTGGGGTGGGCCGTGGGCTGAGCCTGCAGGCGGCCGGGAGCGCTGAGCGCCGGCCACTGTCGCAGGTGCTGGAGCTGGGGTCCCACGGGGAGCATGCGCACTTCACGGAAGAGGAGGTGAGTGGGGTCCGGGGCTGGGGCGTGGCGGAGCCGGGCCAGCTTCAGCCCACACCCGCGCAGTTCCTGCAGCTCCGCGAGGTCCTGGAGCGGCGCGGCTCGGGGAGCTCTACGAGCACGAGAAGGACCTGGTGTGGAAGATGCGGCGCGAGGTCCAGGAGCGCTTCCCCGACGCCGCTGGCCCGGCTGCTGCTGGTCACCAAGTGGAACAAGCATGAGGACGTGGCCCAGGTGGGCAGGGGGCGGGAGAGGGAGGGCGTGACCGGCCTGGAGTCACCCTCCCACCCCAAGCGTCCGCGCCTGACATCTGTGCCCCCGCCCTACCTTCAGATGATCTACCTACTGTGCTCCTGGCCTGAGCTGCCCGTCCTGAGTGCCCTGGAGCTGCTGGACTTCAGCTTCGCTGACCGCTACGTGGGCCTTCGCCATCAAGTCCCTACGGAAATTGACGTGAGCGCCTGCCAAAAGCCCAGCCCCCGGCCTGCTCCACCCCTCCCATCTAACCCCGCCCCTTATGTCCGGTCCCGCCTCCATCTAACTCTGCCCCTTATGTCAGGCCCCGCCCTCCATCTAACTCCGCCTCTTATGTCCGGCCCCGCCTCCATCTAACTCCGCCTATTATGTCCGGCCCCGCCCTCCCACCTGGCCCTGCCCTGGATTGGCCCCGCCCTTCCACCTGGCCCCGCCCACCCATCTGGCCCTGCCCTATGTGCCGGCCACGGCCCTGCCTGTCCTGCCCAGCCCCACGCCCTGGGGCCGGAGGGTGGGGAGGTTCCATCCACCTTGGAGGCTTCTGGCCTCTCCCTTCCCCTGCCCGGCGCCCGGCCCCAGCCCCTCGCCGACGGCCGCTGCCTGCAGGGACGACGAGCTCTTCCAGTACCTGCTGCAGCTGGTGCAGGTGCTCAAGTACGGAGTCGTACCTGGACTGCGAGCTGACCAAGTTCCTGCTGGAGCGGGCGCTGGCCAACCGCAAGATCGGCCACTTCCTCTTCTGGCACCTTCGGTAGCTAGACTCCCCTTTGGCTCCCCGGGCGGCGGTGTGGCAGGGTGGGGTCGGGCGTGGGGGACACGGCCCAGACCCCAGGCTCAGCCCGCGCTTGCCCCCCAGCTCCGAGATGCACGTGCCGGCCGTGGCGCTGCGCTTCGGCCTCATCCTGGAGGCCTATTGCCGGGGCAGCACGCACCACATGAAGGTGCTCATGAAGCAGGTGAGACCCCCCCCCCCCCCCGCCGCCCCACCGCAGCCCGCCCCGTTCCCCGCCGTCCCCTCCCAGAGCCCGCCCCGCCCCCCCGCAGCCCGCCCCTCCCCCCCGCCCCCACCGCCCGCCCCCGCTGCCCCCCCACCACAGCCTGCCCATGCCCCCGCCCCTGCTCCCCGCCGCCAGGGCGAAGCACTGAGCAAGCTGAAGGCCCTGAACGACATCGTCAAGGTGAGCTCCCAGAAGACCACCAAGCCGCAGACCAAGGAGCTCATGCACCTGTGCATGCGCCAGGAGGCCTACCTGGAGGCGCTGTCGCACCTGCAGTCCCCACTGGACCCCAGCACGCTGCTGGCGGAAGTGTGGTAAGCGCCAGCCAGCGGGGCCTCCTCCGCGAGGCTGGGGGCGGCTGACCGCTCGGTCGCCCGCAGTGTGGACCAGTGCACCTTCATGGACTCCAAGATGAAGCCGCTGTGGGTGGTCTACAGCAACGAGCAGGCAGGTGGTCACGGCAGCGTTGGCCTCATCTTCAAGAACGGGGATGGTGAGCCGCCCTCTGGGGGCCCTGGGGGGCTGGGTCTGCCTGGGAGACCCCCGCTGAGAAACGGGCGCCCCCTTCTGTCCCGCCGCCCAGACCTCCGCCAGGACATGCTGACGCTGCAGATGATCCAGCTCATGGACGTGCTGTGGAAGCAGGAGGGGCTGGACCTCAGGTGAGGCGCCGCAGGAGGCCTGGCCAGAGCCCCGGCGCCGCCCTCTGCACCCGCAGGGCTCCCTCGCTGCAGCCCGCTTTGGGGGCTGGAAGTCACAGAGGAGCCCGACTTCAGACTCTCAGCCTGGTGCTACCTGGCCCACTGGAGGCCACCAGAGCCACACCGTGGCACTCAGGGAGCCTGTGATGCAGTGAACCACCCTGGGCTCCACATGTTGGACAGTGTCCAGCTCCTGAGCCGCCTCCACATGCTGGACGCGGGTCCAGTCCGAGCCGCCTGCACATGCCGAACACATGTCCAGCCCCTGAGCCGGCTCCACATGCCGGACACGTGTCTAGCCCTGAGCCGGCTCCTCCCGGACCCTGGCTGCTCCCATCCCCACCTGCACTGCCCCTCCCGTGGCTCCTTGGGGGCGCCCGGGACAGCTGCTGAGCATGGGGTTTGCCTGCCCAGGGATGACACCCTACGGCTGCCTGTCCACGGAGACCGCACGGGCCTCATCGAGGTGGTGCTTGCTCGCCCTACTATCGCCAACATCCAGTTGAACAAGAGCAACATGGCGGCAGCCGCCTTCAACAAGGACGCGCTGCTTAACTGGCTCAAGTCCAAGAACCCCGGTGGGTGTCGCAGGGGCCAGAAAGGGGCGACTTCTCGGCTCAGCTGATGACCAGCCCATAGACTAGGGGTGTCGGGGCTCCGCCCGCTACAGTGGTCTGTTAATGTGCCTGTCTCACGGGGGACAAGCCGGCTGTCCTCACTGGCCCACAGACCCACGGCTTGAGCTCCACCGCGTGGTTCTTTGTCCTGGTCGGGGTGAAGGGGACCTTTTCCTCGGTGCCCCTCACCCAGCAGGCCAGCCTGGGCCCCGAGGTGGATTCAGGAGGGCATCGTGGTCTCGGCCCTCAGTGAAGGAGGCTGCATGGTGTGACCAGCCCCCCCCCCTCCCCCACCAGGAGGCCCTGGAGCGGGCCATTGAGGAGTTCACCCTCTCCTGTGCTGGCTACTGTGTGGCCACCTACGTGCTGGGCATCGGCGATCGGCACAGCGACAACATCATGGTCCGGGAGAGCGGGCAGGTAGGACCCCCGGGAGAGTGGGCAGGTAGGACCCCCGGGAGAGCGGGCAGGTAGGGACCCCCGGGAGAGCGGGCAGGTAGGACCCCGGGAGAGTGGGCAGGTAGGACCCCCGGGAGAGTGGGCCGGTAGGGACCCCGGGAGAGCGGGCAGGTAGGACCCCGGGAGAGTGGGCGGTAGGACCCCCGGGAGAGTGGGCGGTAGGGACCCCGGGAGAGCGGGCAGGTAGGGGCCTCTGGGAGAGCGGGCAGGCAGGGACCCCTGGGAGAGTGGGCCAGTAGGACCCCGGGAGAGTGGGCGGTAGGACCCCCAGGAGAGAGGGGCAGGTAGGGCCTCTGGGAGAGCGGGCCGGTAGGACCCCCGGGAGAGTGGGCCGGTAGGACCCGGGACTGCTGGTGTCCACCCCTGCTGCTGGGCCCTGACCCTCAGCCAGACCCTCTGCCCTGCAGCTTTTCCACATTGACTTCGGCCACTTTCTGGGAAACTTCAAGACCAAGTTTGGGATCAACCGGGAGCGGGTCCCGTTCATCCTCACCTACGACTTCGTGCACGTCATCCAGCAGGGCAAGACCAGCAATAGCGAGAAGTTTGAGCGGTGAGGTTCCTCTGCACCCGGCAGGGCCAGAGCGACGAGGTCACAGGCACTGTGGGCTGGGCCAGAGCGGCGGGCTGCCCCCAGACGAGGCTCAGGGCGCTGTGGGCTGGGCCAGCGGCGGGCTGCCCCTGGGTGAGCTCAGGAGTGCTGCGGGCACAGCCAGAGGGGCAGGCTGCCCGGGTGAGCTCATGGGCAGTGCGGGCACAGCCAGAGGATGTGAGCTGCCCGGTGAGCTCACCGGGCACTGCGGGCCGCCTGCCGCAGGTTCCGGGGCTACTGTGAACGGGCCTACACCATCCTGCGGCGCCACGGGCTGCTCTTCCCTGCACCTCTTTGCGCTCATGCGCGCAGGCGGGTCTGCCCGAGCTCAGTTGCTCCAAAGACATCCAGTACCTCAAGGTAAAGGGCTCTGTCCCCAAAGTGCCTCCCATGCCTGGGCATGAGGCCCGGTGCACCCCGGTTCTGGGGTGTGTGCGGGGGCCCTACCAGTGCGTTCATTCCTGAGGGCCCCTGTGATGGGGGAGGCAGCCGCTGGTCTTGCCAGGGTCCAGGAGCCCCCAGCTTATCCTGGGGGAGGAGCAGGGGGGGCAGGGGCCTGATGGCCTTTTGGGGAGTGGGTCAGGGGCGGGGCTAACCTGTTTGGGGATCAGAGGAAGGGGTCCTTCCCCAGGGGTCACGAGCAGGGGAGGCCTCATGGCCCTGCCCTCTGCCCAGGACTCTCTGGCTCTGGGGAAGACGGAGGACGAGGCGCTCAAGCACTTCCGGTGAAGTTCAACGAGGCCCTGCGGGAGAGCTGGAAGACCAAGGTGAACTGGCTGGCCCACAACGTGTCCAAAGACAACCGCCAATAGCAGGAGGACTCCTGACCACCTTGTTTACACTCTTATTTATTGACGGACGACTTGAAGCGCTTCCGGAAGGAAAGTCCTTGCTCAGAGCTGCGGCGAGTGGGGCCCTCCCAGCCGCCGCTGAGGATTGTAACCCCAAGTCTTCCAGCCCAGACTCCCGCACACCAGGGAGCTGCCTCCTCCTCTGCCCCCCGCCCCTGAACCTCTCCATTGACAGGGCTGGGCGGCCCCAGCCCCTTGATTCAGGGACGCTGCTTGCCACTTTGAAAGTGTCTCGTGGGAGAATCCTCAGCTCTGCTGTAGAGCTACTTTGTTTGCGGGTAAGGAAAGAAAAGCAGCGAAACTACTCACGGACCCTCCAAGGCTCAGGAGCACGGCCCTGAAGTCCAATACAAGCTGGTCCTTAAGGCTCAGGAGCACGCCCCTACAGTCCAATACAAGCTGGTCCCTGAGGCTCAGGAGCACGGCCCCAGTCAGTACATGGTGGTCCCTGAGGCTCAGGAGCACGCCCCTACAGTCAGTACATACTGGTCCCTGAGGCTCAGGAGCACGGCCCCTACAGTCAGTACATGGTGGTCCCTGAGGCTCAGGAGCACGGCCCTACAGTCAGTACATGCTGGTCCCTGAGGCTCAGGAGCACGGCCTACAGTCAGTACAAGCTGGTCCCGGAGGCTCAGGAGCACGGCCCCAGTCCAATACAAGCTGGTCCCTGAGGCTCAGGAGCACGGCCCATACAGTCCAATACAAGCTGGTCCCTGAGGCTCAGGAGCACGGCCCCTACAGTCCAATACAAGCTGGTCCCTGCACACTGACGTCCTGAGTGCTCCTGCTGGATGCGTGCCTGACTCCTGGAACCCGGTCTCAAGGCGCTGTGACGGGTGGGCTGGCCCAGGGACCGAGGGGCTGTGGGTGGAGCGTTGGCATGAAAAGGTGCATCTGTGACTGTCTCAGCATGCTCGAGAGAGGTGCCAGGGTCTCTGGCCACCTTATCAAGGAGTGAGAAGTGGGGGACCAGCCCTGGGCCTCTGGGCACCTCCACGGCTCAGCAGAGCCAGGCGCAGTGCTTGGGCTGTGGGGGTGTGACCATTCCCCCGCCCAGTGTGGAGCCCTGGTCAGAGCAGGCGGCAGGTGTCCCCACACAGCACTGCCGCCGGCTCTAAGCGCCTGGGCTGAGGAGGGAGGCCTGGGCCTCGCCGAGTGCAGCCGGGAAGGGGGTGGGCGGAGAAGAACGACGCCACGCGGCTCAGCCTGTGGTTAGAACCGCAGCTTTATTGTGGGGGAGCACGTGGACCCGTCACCACCCCTGGTCTACACAGCACGACAGCACAGGGGCCACGCGTGGCACGGGGGTCCCCCGCCTCCCTCCCACCCCAGCCGACCCCTCATCCCAGCACATGCGTTGCCTCAGTGCGGACAGCAGGGACCCAGCATCTACCCCCGCCCCGTGACACAGGCTGGAGCTTAGAGAGCTCTTTCTCGACCAGTCTCTCAGCAACGGGGTCCCCAGCCCTCTGGAAGCAAGTGGGCGCCTATCTCTGTTCCAGCAGCCCAGCCCCCACCGCTGAGGGCCTCGGGGGGGGGCAGGGGGTTTCCTGCCCTGGAAGCCCCACCCGGCCTGCTCCCAGCCCTGGGTCACACTAGGGCAAAGAACACAAGGATCCCAATTTATTCACAAAATATTAAAAGTCGTTTTTCATCTACACATTAGCCCCGTTCTGCCATTTTATACATGCACTAGTTTGGAAAAAATAAGCGCTTCTTTAAAAAAAAAGAAGCAAAGAGGGTCACCAGGTAGGACAGCGATTCCAACCCTTGGTCCACGAGAGTGTGGTGGCGGCTTCCTGGCGGGGCCAGGGCCCATAACTTAAAGATGCGGGCGGGGGGGCGCCAGGGCCCTGCGCGGGCGGGCGGCGGCGGCTCGGGCTCTGTACACGCGCTGCGGCGCTCAGTAGCTGAGGGTGGAGTCGTCCCACTCCAGCTGCTGCTGCCGGGCCCCCGTGGCTGCTCCCCCGGCCGCCATCCTCCTCCTCGCTGCTCTCCGACTCGGCGCTGGTGATGTCGTCCTCCTCCTCCCCATCCTCACTCTCCTCTTCCTCCTCCTCCTCTTCCTCACTGCTGTGCTGGTCTTCATACGTCTGCCGAGACAGCAGATGAGCCGACCTGGCCTAGCACCCGCCCGCACCCGCCAGGCCCTCCCGGTCTCGCCTACCTCCATGGGGTTCACGGTGATGGTCAGCGCGGAGTCGCTCCCAGTCCATCTCATTCTCTTTGCCGCGTCCTGGTCGCAGCCACGGTGCGCTGGTGCGCCTGCGCGGATGCGGAACACGCCCAGAATGATCATGAAGACCAGGAAGCTGACACACACCACGATGACCACGGTGGCTGTGCTGGGGACCACTGCGACGGGCGGAACCCGGCTGTGAGCGCTCTGCGGGGGCGAGGGTGCCGAGAGCCAGCCCCGTCACCTGTGCCCCTCCCCACAGTCCTACCTGCGAATGGGTGAGGGCTGGCCAGGTTGTGGCCCGAGAGGTCCACGAAGGTGCGGTGCTCGGGGTGGACGAACTGCGGCTGTGCAGCCATGTGGCTGGGGTGGCCCACAGGGTCGGCCGTGTGGATCACATTCACCTGCAGGGGTGCAAGGAGGGCTCGGGGCCGGCACCCAGCCTGGCTAACGGGGAATGCTGTGGGTCCCCTGGCCTTGTCCAGCACCCACTGGACAGCACTGACCTGGGCCTGGACCCCGCACCCCGCCCGTGAGCCAGGGCGCACCAGCCCCCGCGCCTCACTAGGCTGAGCACTGGCCCTCACTCAGTCCCAGGGCTCCCAGCTGGCGCGGTCCTGAGAGAGACGGGGGCTACAGGCTGGCCCTGAGCTTCAGCAGAGTGGCTCGGGTTCAGCCCTCGACCGGTGCCACCCGAACCAGCACCATCACCTGGCCCAGCCAGCGTGGGGTCAGCGAAACCGACCCACATCACCAGCCTCCTCCCTGCTTCTGGGGTCCCTGCCACATGTTCCCAGTACCAAGGTCCTCTGGAGCCTCCCTTGGGAGCAGGCAGCTGTAGGGAGCTCTGAGCAATGCCCCAGCCCAGCTCCGTCTCCCGGAACCATGTATGGTGTGAGACCGACGGTGGCCCATGGCTGCAAAGGTGCCTCTGAGCCGGCACCGCCACCTGGACGCTGCGACCCGGCTGTGAGGGCGGGTGTGAGGGCGGGTGTGGGGGCCGGGCAGGAGTCAGCCCCAGCCCAGAAGGGGCCGCACTCACCTCCACCTGGAACTCATTGCTGACGAGCGGCCACTGAGCTCTGAGCAGACGAGGTTTGAATTTGCGGTCCAGCAGGGACCTGGTGTGCCAGTTCCGATAGCGAAGGAGGCAGAGCCTGCTCGTAGCTGGCCATGGTGTCTACGCCTGTGAGGGCAGCTCAGTCAGGGTGGGGGTGCCGAGGTCGGCCAGCCCAGGGACCCGCAGGCTGCACGCCCACGCCCCGCTCACCGGTGAAGACCATGCCCAGGCCGGAGCTGCTCACGCCGATGGCCCTCTGCGCAGGCGGCCCCGCCCACCTCCAGGCGCTCGGCTCTGGGCTCAGCTCCTCGCCTTCCACCGCCACCTCACACGAGTCCAGGTCATGCACAATCTCCTCCGACACCAGCTTACTTTTGCACTGCGAGAATGGCCCGGCTGGAGTCGGCAGGTGCGGCGCCCGCGCAAGTCTTGTCTCCAACCGAGGGCCCTTGGCAGGAGGAACCGCTCCTCCGGGGCTGCCCGCACAGTGCGGCAGGGGCTGAGCGGCCCGCCCGACCTGCTGGCCCTGCCCAGCGCCCAGCGCCCAGCGCCCAGGCGTCACCTGTGGGGTCCTCGCCGCCTCCTTCCGGCTCCACCTCCCTCGTGATGGTGCTGAAGATGTGCAGCTCAGGAAGAGGAAGACGCCCTCCGGCTCTCGAACCTCGAGCTGCCCGGGCAAAGTGGTGGACGCCGCCAGGCTGGATCTTGGGCCTCACCGGGCTGCAGCACCATCACGGCGGCGTCCACCGGGGATGGAGATGCAGGCGGCTCGTTGAAGCACCCGCCGCCGCCAGGGTGAAGGCTGGGACAGCTGCTTCCGCGCCACCCCACCCCAGCAGCTGGGGTCACTCGCGCCTGCTGGCCAGTGTCCCATCTAGGCCACCCCTCACGGCTCGTGTGTCCTCGACATCGTGCTTCCCCTCTGCCCCAGGCCACCCAGCGAGGCCACAAGAGCACCCTGGCTGGTCGGACGCTAGAGGGTGGCTTTGCCCAGGGACGCCTGGGCCCCCAGCAGGGCAGTGGATGGCCCTGGGCAGTCGGGCACCTACTGAGCAGTGCTGGTGATGCAGGCGCTGGGCGGTCCCGGCGTGCGCGGCACTGGCGCGGGAGAATGGAGTGAGAGTAGGGCGGCGCGGCTGCTAGGGCTCTTCCTCAGCTCCCCCGATGTCCGCCTCGCCACGGTCAGCACCGAAGCGAAGCTGTGGCTGACCTGGATCTGTGCCAGGCCCGGGGGGAGAGCGTGGAATGGGGCTCAGTGGAAGGGGGACCGACCAGGCCAGTGCCCCAGAGGAACCAGCCGGGGGGGAACCATGCCAGGGCCTCCTCAAAGGGCAGGTGAAGCACCCAGGGTTGACTACGGGGACCTGTCCTACCCCCGGGACTTCCCCAAACCAGAACCTGGAGACTGGGGGAAGGAGGTTGAGGGGCTAGTGATGAGTCACCAGGGAAGCCATGGATCAGAGGTGCCTGTGGGATGGAACTCAGGGAGCCCAAGGCGTTGCCCGGCCCAGCACTGCGTGAGAATCTGCCGGCCCAACCCCCTGTTTAGCTCTGCCTGGTCCAGCACTTAGCCAGCCCCCAGCCCTGCCC
>JAJIBD010039096.1:0-51970 GCA_021461705.1 Cryptotis parvus | reverse complement strand
CACAGAGCCAGAAGTAAGCCCTGAACACCACTGGGTGGGGCCCCAAGACCAAAAAATTAAATAATCTGAGAGAAGTGAGTTCGCAGAGTAAATGGAATAAGGGGAAAGAAGGCATGTGAGCCTTAACAAGAAACTTGGCCCCCAGCAAGCAACCATGAGGGATGGTGGCTCCGAGGACGGTCATGGCTGTGCTGTCCTAAAGGTAAAGAGTGACCAAGATGCGGCCATGGCAGAGAGCACAGAGCTGGGTCGCGGCGAGCCCATGGCAGAAAGTTGGTGACACTCTGCCCTGTGTCCCCTTCCCTGCATCTCTGTAGAGGTTTGTTTAACCCCAGAGCTGACGCCTCTCCGGCCTCAGGAAACTGGCCAGGGCATCTAGGAGGAGGTGTTGGCCTCTGGGTGGGGGCGTTGCTAGAACCTTCACCACCTTCCTGGCTCCAGCTGGAGTGGAAAAATCCCCGCATGCACTGCACCTCCACAGTTCTGGGGACTGTGACTCCCAGGACAGCCCACAAAGCAGACGGGCAGGCAGCCCGGTTCCTTCCAGGTGCCGCGCCTGTCCTAGCATGGAGACAGGCTCCAGCACCCTCCTAGGCTAGGCTCTCCGGTGCTGCCTGACCCTGTGGGTGTAAAGTGCTAGATGACCTCACTCATATGTAGAGGACAAAGAAACACAGTCCTGGGTGGGGAGAGAGAACAGGGTTTAGTACCTGCAACCAGCTGGGCTTCGCTCCTGCAACATTGGTCTCCAGGGCAATGGCCTTGGTGGCCTAGTGGGTCCCTGGGCCTCAGGCAGGGCCCTAGTGGCACCACATCCTCGGCTCCAAGCACTGAACTGCTGGCCCCATTGGACAATGAGCACCACTCCCAGGCCAAAGAGAGGGAACGAGGGGCTGGAGTGATAGAACATGGGGAGGAGGACGCTTGCCTTGAGGCCGCGAGACTCGGGTTTGATCCGGGACATCCCATATGGTCCCTAAAGCACCGCCAGGAGTGATTCTTGAGCGCAGGGCCAGGAGTAACCAACCCCTGAGCACTGCCACAGGTGTGGCCCCAAACCAAACCCAAAGCAAACTTCCTCTTCTGTCAGGGCTAAATGTGCGGCTCTAGCCCCCAAGGGTGAACAGAGCGGCACATTGAGCAGGCGGGGCTTGGGGATCTGGCTAGCACCTGGCTCAGCAGAAGGCTAGTGTGGGCACTTGCTTACTGCCTGGCCCCTCTGCTTGCAGCCCTTGTCCTGCAAGCAGGAGAGCACACAGTGACCATATCCCTTTAACTGGAGAGGTTGCCGGGCCTCTGGCCGCCCCCCCAGCTACTCTCCCTAGCTCCCAAGTTTCCGCCCCTGGCTGCAGCTCCGGGTGCAGAGTCCTGAGTGGGAGGCAGGCCAGGGAAAACTGGGCAGATCCAGGGAGGCTGGCCTAGGACTGGGGCTGCAGGCGGGAGTGAGGGAGCACACTGGCCCGGGATGGTCAAGGTCCAGTAACCTTCAGCCTGCCCTTCCCTTTCTGGAGCTTCTCCAACATTGTAGCAGGCTCGAGAATCCATCCCTCCCTGAGAGGAAGGCAATGGTGCTGTGGGAGTGTGGGTGAATGGGGTGAGCCTGGTTGTAGATGTGTGGATGTGTGAGAGTATGTGGAGTGTGGGTAAGTGTAGGTGAATGGGGTGGAATGTGAGTGTGGGTGAATGGGGTGAGCCTGGTTGCAGATGTGTGGATGTGTGTGAGAGTATGTGTGGGTGTGTGTGAATGGGGTGAGTGTGGGTAAGTGTAGGTGAATGGGGTGAGTGTGTGTGTGGGTGAGTGTGTGTGGAGTGAGATGAATGGGGCGAGTGTGTGGGATGTGTGTGAGTGTAGCAGAAGGCAAGTCTTGAAGAGTGTATGCACTGAAGAGTGTGCAGTGTGCATGTGAGTGTGCGGTTGAGAGTGGTGTGGGTGAAGGTGTGCGGGTGTGTATGAGGAAGAATGTGTGAATGTGTAGGACTGTGTACATGAGGTTATTTGTGTTTGAGAGTGGATGAGAGCATGACTGTAACCGTATGTGTGTGGGGGGTGTGAATGTGTCTGTGAGAGGAAGAGTGAGTTTGTGTATGGCTGTGTGTCTGTGTGAGTGTATAGCATGAGTGTTAGTGTGTCTCTCTGCGTGAGTGTAACTATGTGTGAGTATTAGGGCTGTGTGTGGATATATGTCTGTGCGTGAGTATGACTACGTAAATGTGCGGGTGTGTCTGGGAGTATGTGTATGTGTCTCTGTGTGAGTGTGTGAGCAGGAGGGTATGTGTGAGTGTGTGTCTCTCTTGTGAATGTGCCTGTGTGTATGACTGTGTAAGTATAAGTGTGTGAATATCAGGGTATGTGTGGGTGTGTGACTGTGTGTAAGATTGTGACTGTATGATTTGTGAGGCTGTGTGTGAATGTTAGGGTATGTGAGTGTGACTGCATGTATGAGGGTTATGAGAGTGACTGTGTATGGGTGTGAGGGTGTGTGCATGAGTGTGAGGGTGTGTGCATGAGTGTGAGTGTATGAATGCGAGGGTTGTATGAGTGTGAGGGTGTGAATGAGTGTGAGTGTGTATATGAGGATTTGTATGAGCATGAATGTGAGTGTGAGTGAGGGTGAGCCTGAGTGTGTGTGTGTCCCTGTGCACTTGCCAGCAAAGGAGGGCCCGTGTGGAGGCCGTGCTGGACTCAGCTAGGCACCATCGCTGCTTGGGGCTGGGCTTCTGAGGTCTCTGCAGACTGTGAAGGCTCAGCGCTATGCACCGGTGCCTGGGTCTCTCCCCTCGTGGGCCTTGAAGCTTCCTGCGGGGCCCCTGGGAGCAGCTGAGCCGGGTGTGGGGTGCGGCCAGCAGGCACTGAGGTGTGGGCCGAGGGCAGGGGGCAGGCAGGAGCCGGGGTCTGCTCGCCCTGTTCTCTCCTTGGCGCTCTGGAGGTCCTGTGGACAGTGCACAGAGCAGGGCTGGGTTCCGTCCACATGGGGCCAGTGCTGCAGACCATGCCCACGGCTGAACCAGCTTCACCCTGAAGGGACCCCAGCAAGAGCTCAGGGGTGGCCACGGAAAGGATGGGGGCGCTCAGCCTGCTGTCTGCACTCACTCCGCAAGAGAGCACCACGCACCACACGGGACCTCCCAGCCCTGCTCGCCTCCCTCCTGGCCTGAACTGGGGTGGGTGCCTGTGGACAGAGGGGGTAGGAAGTGGGAGGAGCAGGGGCCAAATGCCCTTTAGGTGTCTTTGCTCTTGGGGCTAAGGACCCCCTTCATCTTTCTGATGAGACACATGAGTCTCATGGGGGCCCCTTCATGGGGCTTCTCTGAATCTGCTCCTGCCTGACCTCTAACCTCTGACCTCAGAGAGCCCAGGGACTTGGCCAATAGGCTTTCAGCCATCACTCCGCCCAAACGTCTCCAGGAACGCAGGCAGCTCTGCTCTCTTCTGCTCTTGTGAACCTCCCCCAGACACCAGCTCTGCCTTGGAGCCTTCAAACCAGATCAACATGGACAAAGACGGGGGAACTGAGGCATGGACCCATCCTATGCACCAGTGTATAGGATACACTGGCCCATCTTATCCCGGGTACCCTCACTCCTCTTTGCTCTCCTGAACCTGGATCATTTAGAGTTAAGCAGAGACATAGCAGAGACACCGTGTTCCTCTGCAAGAATTTCCACCATTGCTGCAGGAGACCATTTATAAAGAATAACCAAAGGATGGCTCCTGCCCCGTGCCACAGACAACCAGATCGTTGCCTGTTTTTTTTCTGTCTTTCTTTTTACCTTTTGGGTCACACCCATCGATGCTTAGGGGTTATTCCTGGCTCTGCATTCAAGAATCACAACTGGCAGTGCTCAGGGGAACATATGGGATGCTAGGGATTGAACCCAGTTGGCTACATGTAAGGCAAACGCCCTACCTGCTGTACTGTCACTCCGGCCCCAGATCATTGCTCTTTGAAGCTTTTCTCTAAACTCATCAAGGAAAATAATTTTGAAAGGAAAGGACAGAGAGATAAGTCAGCAGGTAAGGTTGCATGGGCCTTGCATGCAGCCGACCCCAGTTTGATCCCCTGCCATCCTATATGGTCCCCCAAACCCTGCCAGGAATAATCCCTGAGCATCACCACGTGTGGCCCCACCCCCAAGCAAAGCAAAAGCAAGAATCACTGTATCACTGTCTTCCCATTATTCATCGATTTGCTCGAGCAGGCACCAGTAACATCTCCATATGTCCTGTCATAGCAAGTGTAACCCAAGGGCATCTGCTTGCTCCAGGGACAGGAAGAGCCTCAAACCATTCTTCAGGTCATGGAATTGAGGTCCATAATTGTTACTAGTTTTTGGCATAACAAATAAAACACGGGTAGGTTGCCGGGCTCTGCTGCGTAGTCTGGAAGATACGAAACCAAGACCATTAAGTGTGCTGTGAGTAGGAGGAAGTTTCACATGCTGCCACATGCTGAGAGGAAAGCCGGGGAGGGAAGGAGAGCTGGGCCCTGCACTGCACAGGCCGTCGGACTCAGAGAGTGTTGGGGCCTCCGGTTGCTGGTGTGTGCCCCTGGGCAGTTACTCAGCCTCTCAGAGTTAGGCTTTGACTGTGTCAGTCCTGGCCTGGGTACTGCCAACCTTCTAGGGCCCTCTGGGTAAAGTCAACCAGCTGCAGGTTTCACTGCTAGTCGCCCTGGAGAGAGGTAGGGGCAGTGCCCGTCCCCACAACTCTGCAAGTGCCAGCGACACCTAGAACACCGTCATCTCTTACTGCCACCCTCTTTGCCCTCAGCCCACCTTCCTCCAGATTCACTGTCCCCTACCTGGCCTCCTTCCCACCCTCGTTCCTGGGACCCCACAGCTCACCACTCACCCGCCTCAGGCGACGCAGCCAGGCAGTCAGACTGCCTCACCCCCCACCGCAGACTTGGGGTCTCAGCTCCACGTGCTGTCAGTCAGTGCCTGGGGCAGAATCGCTCCCCCAAAGTCCCTCGCTCACATCTTGGACCCCCTTACACCACCTGCTCGTCTCCCCGCACTCTGCCCAGGTACTGATAAACTGACAACAACAACAACACAACAACAACAACACAACAACAACAACAACAACAACAAATTTTTTGCCAATCTCCATGGTGTGAACGCACTCACCATGGCTTCTACTTTCAGACAATGACTCGAGCCCCCCAAGGAACATTCGACTCGCCCTCCTGTCCCCATCCCTCACCCAACCTGACCTTTAGCAGGTCCCAGCAGGTCCCACCTTCTACTTCACAGTGGACAGAGGTAGGCAGGCGGGGACTCCCTTCACATTTTGACCTTCCAATTGTGTGTGTGTGAGCCACACCTGGTGGTGCTCAGGACCCACTCCTGCCTCTGTGCTCAGGGCCACTCCTGGTGGACCTGAGAGACCAGATGCGGTGCCGGTGGTCATGTACGGCGAGTGTCCTCCCGCTGTCCTCTCTCTCTGGCCCTCTGTCCGTTTTTGCTCCTTCCCTTCTTCGTGTCGCTCTGTGCACAGCCCTACTCGAGCCTCCATTTCTAGGTCCCAGGTCCTCTTGTTTTCTTATGGAAATTTCCCTGTCTTGCTCCTGCCTCTCGCACAGCACGACTCCCCTGCCAAAGAAAACAAAACCACAGCAGGAAACTTCTCCTGACTTCTGGCTCTGGTCTTCCTTCACAGCCAAGCTCTGTGGAAGCATTTTTTAAAACATTTTATTATACCACCGTGAGATATACAATCAAAACGTTGTTCACGTTTGGAGGTTTCGGTCACACAGTGTTCCAGCACCACGCCCTCCACCAGTGCCCATTTCCCACCACCAATGTCCCCAATTCCCTCCCCCTCCCATAGCCTGCCTAAATGGCAGTTCTTTATCTCCTCTCTCTCTCCCTCTCTCTCTTCCTTCTCCCACACATTGTGGGTTGCACTACATACACTTAGAAGCCATCATTTGCATTTTTTGGCCTATATTTAATGCTCAGTTCTATGTTGGTATCAGACCTTTTGACATTTATTCACACATGTTCCCTTCTCTATCTTACCTAACCTCTGACTCCCACACGCTTGTGGTAATTTCCACTTTTGGTAAGACCACCTGGTATATTTATGTCATGCAAATAAATGCAGTCATTCTATGTCTCTCTCTTTCCTTCTGACTAATTTCACTCAACATGATCCTTTCCATGTCCATCCATTTATAGGCAAATTTCGTAACTTCATTTTTCCTAACAGCTGCATAGTATTCCATTGTGTAGATGTACCACAGTTTCTTTATCCAGTCATCAGTTCTCGAACATACCGGTTGTTTCCAGGTTCTGGCTATTGTGAATAGTGCTGCTATGAAAATAAAAGTGCGGATTGTGTTTCCGCTGTGTGTTTTTGGCTTCCCAGGGTATATTCCCAGGAGTGGTATGGCTGGGTCAAAAGGGAGCTCAATCTGAGGCCGGCTTCTACCTGCCGTCCCCTCCTTCCAGCAGCTGCAGCCTGCACTGAGCTCCCACTGGTTGTTTCCTTCAGAGCGCGGCACGAGTTCTGCCCTTTTTGTGCCCTGACCTTGCTGCTTCCCTTGCAGCGTTAGAGAACAAGCCAATCACCACGGCCGTGACTTCAAAGCATTTGACTTCTCTTTGGTTCCTGGTCAGTGCCCTCCTTCCTGTCGTTCTTCTCCAGGGCTCCAGCCACGTCTGATGCCCCACTGGCCTCTCAGAGCCACCAGCTAAAACCCAAGCTTAGACTTCTGGTATGACGGGTGTTGGGCCAGAAGAACCAAGGGGAAATGATGACCCACACTCTGAGTGGGTCATTCCCAGATGCTGTGCTCACTAGGTGCCTGGCCAGTTTCACCTCTCTGTGATCAGTTTCCCTGTGTGTGAATTTTTCTTTTTTGAGTCACACCTAACAATGCTCAGGGGTTACTTCTGGCCCTGCACTCAGGAATTACTCCTGGAGGTGCTCCAGGGACCATATGGGATGCCTGGAATTGAACCCAGGTCAGTCATGTGCAAGGCAAATGCCCTCCCTGCTGTGCTATTGCTCCAGCCCCCTGTGTGTGAATTTAAGTTTGATCAACAGTCAGATAAGTATCAGAGACCTTACATATAGGACAGGGTTTAAGCGGCTTGCCTTGCACAAAAGCTGACCCAGGTTCAAACCTCAGCACTACACATGGTCCCTTGAGCTCTGCCAGGAGTGAGCCCTAAATGCAGAGCCAGAGTAAGCCCTGAGTATTGCTGGGTGTGGCCCCAGCCCTCCCGGCCCCCAAAGTATCACTAAAAACTCTTCTGCAGTTACCATTCAAACATCCCTATTTCCCTTCTTCATTCCTCTTGCTTCACCTTCTTTCATTTCCTCCCCCACTTTCCTCTCGCTGATTGCTACAGTGACCCCAGCCTTCCAAGGCAAATGCCTCCACCCCATCCTCCTTTACAGTTCCATAGATCTCCACGTGACTCTCCTGATGAAGTGCCCTCAGGCAGGTATCCAGACTCAGGCTCTGGCATGAATTTCTGCTTCCTGGGTAGCATTTGTATGGCTCCTCTCTCTTCCCCCACTCACCCTGTTCTTCCCAGGCCTTGAAACACACAGTTTGCACAAGGAGCCCATCTCGCTCATGCCTGGGTTTTGCACATATTATTCTCCCTGGCTGAACTTTTTCCTGCTGTCCGTCCTCCTTTCCTTTGCCCTGTTGAAGGAGCTTCTCCTAGGTGAGCTTGCAGACCTGGGAGAGAGAGGGGCGGCCCCATCACAACCATGGCCCATATGGAGCCTTCCTGTGCATCTCCTTGAGACTGTTTTAACGTGTTCCCTCGCTGGAGCTTGGAGCTTCCCAGTAGCTCTGGGCTGTGTGGGAACCAGGCCCTCGCAAACAAGGCTGTTCTCCCTACAGCTGCGGAACCCGTCACCCTGTCCCACGGAGACACTGCTCAGAGCACAGGCTGCGCCAGACATCAGGCTGTCCAAGACCGTTTAGATGTCCTAGAGGAGGTAAAGCGTGTGACCCGGGGGCATGGTGGCTTTATCATGCTCAGACCCATCTTGCTTGGGAAAGTCCGGAAACTCCAGCTAATCCTGTGCCACGGATATCACATCCAGCCCCTTCCTACCCTGTCTGCACTATTGGGCAGACCAACTCCAACAGAACCTGTCACTCCCTGGCTTCTTCCACTGGCTGGACGAAGTGGAAACTGACCGCCCCCTTTATTATAAGCCACAGCTGGGATTTAGAACTATGGGGGAGGAGCAGGATTACAGTTTATCCCTTCACATATCCTTGTCTGAGGTGCCAATGAGAGGATAGACAGCAAACCATACTGGTTTCATAGTAACATGGGGTATCACTAGGAGGTCAGATCATTTCATTCCATCATGGAATTCTAGGCTGTTATTCTCAGAGCTAGCTGCAGTATAAATTTTTCTCACAGTATGAAAAACCTGAAATAGCATAGAAGTTTTAGGTTAATGTTTGATGATGTTATGTATTGACAATAAGTATATTATATTTATATTTAAATGCTTTTTATAGTGGAATGTTTTCATTTTTATTGTGACCACACCTGGCAGTGCTCAGGGTTTAGTACTGGCTCTGCCCTCAAGGATCACTCCCGACAGGGCTCAGGATACCATATGGGGTGCCAGGGATTAAACCTGAGTTAGCTGAGGACAAGGCAAGCACCCCACCCGCTGTACTATCTCTCTGGACTACAGTTGAATATTTTAATTCCATTGGTGTTTTTTTGGAGTTCCTTTGAGCTCTGCCTTTTCAAATGAACCATTTTTCTAGGAGGGACTATGCAATATTCATCAACCGATAATGGAGTCCAAGACACCAAGGACTCTGTAAATGTCTGGTTGCAAAGCTGTAGTTTGACTGCGCTGCCACCAGGGGGCAGGCCAGCGGAAGGGATGCGAGCTCCCCCAAGGGCAGACCTCAAAAGGGGGTAAGAGGGACGCTGGGGTGGCTCCGCACCCAGAACCAGACTGGACGCTGGGATTTAGTCATTCGGGGAGTCTGGGGCCCCCCCACTCCGCTCCCCCATTTCTGACCAGGAGGTGCTGCTCTAGGTCGTGCCTAATGGGGTGACTTAGCTCTTCTGTGCTTTCCATCTCTAACCCCCATCCCACCCGCCCATCCCCCTGCCATCCCACCTGTTCAGACTGTGGAGAAGACGGTGGAGCAGCTGGAAGCAGAAGTGAAGGACCTGATGGGCCTGCTGGAGGGGCTGGCCTGGACCCTGCCCCCTGCCCTGGACCAGGTCCCAGACCTCCTAGGAGGCAGCGAGCTGTTCAGGTAGTGCTGGGCAGAGGGTGGAGCTGTCTGGCCAGGACCCCTGGAAGGGCTGGTGTGGTCACTGGGCACCCTCTACCACAGCCCCCACTTCCCCTTCCTGAGGACTTATTCCTGCTGGTCGACGAGGCACCTTCTCTCTAGGCATTGCAGGGGTGCCCCGGGCCTCCCCCACTCCACATTCCAGCACTTTCTCTCTGGGCAGTGCAGGGGCGCCCCGGGTCTCCCCAGCCCACATTCTCTGGCACAGGGACCAGTAGTGCACAGAGGTGAGGGGCTCCGACTCACCCTGGGTTGCCTCCTTTCTTTCAGGTCATTTCTTAGTGCAGCGGAGAGGGGCCGGGCAGCGGGAGTGATGCCCTCAGCCCGTCCTGTCCTCTGACGCCACCTGCAGTGAAAGTGTCTCCTCTCCCCATGTCCAGCCGGCCACAGCTTTCGCTAGTGACTGCCCCTGACTGCAGATGTTGGTCGAGCTGTGGGGGGGGGCAGGGGGTGCTCCTGAGGGGGTTCTAGGCCCCAGATCCTGAAAACACGCTGCAGCAAGGCCTGGGCTGGTGTGAGACCACTGTGGGCAGCACAGCTGCTGCGGCACTTGGTGGGAAGCTGGAGGCTGAGACCTGCCGGATCTCCTGGTCCCGAAGACACATTGGTGAGACTGCAGGTCGCTGTCCGCAGAACTGGCCCCCGAGCTCCTGCTCCTGCATTGGTCTCTGACCCAATGTGTAATCCCACCCCACACCCCATTACCTGGGCCCACGTCTCCCTGACTCTGCTGTTTCTGCTCATCATAGAATCACAAACATGAGCCTTTCTTTCCTTGTCTGTCCTGTGTCATATGTGGGACTCCCCGTCCGGACCCCGTGCAGCAAGTTCACTGCCGCTTCCCTAACAAAGCCAGAGTGTTGGCTTTGTTCCCACCTTCGCCTTTATGAATAATGAAGCTGTGAATGCACTTAAAGTTGTTTTTTATTTGGGGGGCACATATCTGGCAGTGCTCAGGGCTTACTCCTTGCTCTGTGCTCAGGGATCACTCTTGGTGGTGCTCAAGAGAACATATGGGGTGCAGGTATTGAACCTGAGTCGGCTGTGTGCAAAGCAAGTGCCGTAGCCCACTGTACTGCCACTCTTTTATCTGTTTTCTTTTGGGGGGTGCAGGCAATTAAGTACCCAGTGAGCCTGGGGCCTACTCGGGCAGAGCTTGAGGACCATTCAAAGGCGGGGCCCAGACCTAGTGCTCTTACATGCATGCACCGTTGAGCCATCTTCCTGGTCTATGGTGTTTTGGGGGTTTGTTTTGGTGGGGAGTGGAGAGCCGGGCCAACCTGGAGGTGCTCAAGGCTCTCCTGGCAGGGCCCCAGGGGTGCTACGCAGTGTCTGGCTCAACCCTAGTACAGCTGCCTGCAAAACAAGCGCCTTAAACTGTGACAAGGTTTTCATGAGGGAGCTCATTTCTCGGGTCTGTACCTGGGACTGGAACTGTAACTTAAGAGTAAGTTTCTGAAGAAACGCCAAATTGCGTTGCTCCCTGCTGTTCCATCTGAAACACACATCAGTGCCCTCAGGATTTCCAGGGTCCCCATCTCTCTCTCTCTCTCTCTCTCTCTCTCTCTCTCTCTCTCTCTCTCTCTCTCTCTCTCTCTCATCTGCCATTTCATATCACTGGCCATTTGTCCTTTTGAAGAAGAGTCTGGTCAACTTTTCTGCATGTTTAAAACCTGGGCCATTTTTTGGTTACTGAGTCATTATGGGTTGTTTATGATTTGCGAGTATTTGTCCCATTTACTTTGACTATCTTGACCCTGTCCTTTGGTGCAATCTAACTTTTGGGCGGTTGCTGGCTGCATGGTGTCACGTTTCAGGACCCGCTGCCAACAGAGTTCCTGCACGCTTATGGCGAGGAGCCTTTTCCCCTGAGGTTTCTATAACCTACGTTTTTTACCCTTTCTTTAGTTCTTTAATTGAGTGAGTGTTTAATTTGGTATATAGTTGGAGGTAGGAGGTATATAGTTTGGTATATAGTTGGAGGTAATGCCTTTACTAGCAAACTTTCTTTACCTTTTTCTCTTGTGCTTTTTTTTGGACATTTCTGGCCATACTCGGGGCTTCTTCTGGCTTTACGTTCAGGAATCACTCCTGGTGGGGATCAGGAGACCACGTAGGATGTTGAGGATTGAACCAGGGTCAGATTATATAAGGCAAGCCCCTACCCACTGTGCCATCTCTCCAGCCCTGGACAATTTTATTTTTTTTAATTTTTTATTTTTTATTTTTTTTTTTTTTTGCTTTTTGGGTCACACCCGGCAATGCTCAGGGGTTACTTCTGGCTCTGCACTCAGGAATTACTCCTGGCAGTGCTAGGGGGACCATATGGGATGCCGGGGATCGAACCTGGGCCTGTACAGGCCGGCCGCGTGCAAGGCAAACGCCCTACCCACTGGGCTATCGCTCTGGCCCTGACAATTTTATTTTTTTATTGAATCACTGTGAGTTACATGTTACAAAATCATTCATGATTGGCTTTGAGCCCTACAATATTTGTAAGTTAACTAGTGCACATTTCAAACCACCAATATTCCCCCACCTCTTTCTTTTTTTTTTTTTTTTTTTTTGCTTTTTGGGTCACACC
The DNA here is from genome assembly GCA_021461705.1 of Cryptotis parvus. Taxonomy (NCBI): domain Eukaryota; kingdom Metazoa; phylum Chordata; class Mammalia; order Eulipotyphla; family Soricidae; genus Cryptotis; species Cryptotis parvus. The sequence goes on along the minus strand of JAJIBD010039096.1, from coordinate 40,078 downwards.
CGGCAATGCTCAGGGGTTACTCCTGGTTCTATACTCAGGATTTACTCCTGGCGGCTTGGGGGACCATATGGAATGCCGGGAATTGAACCCAGATTGGCCACGTGCAAGGCAAGCGCCTTACCGCTGTGCTATCGCTCCGGCCCTTTTTGGGAGGGGCGGGGCAGTGTTCAGGGTCATTCCTGGCAGGATAAGGAGGACCATATGGGATGCCAGGGGTTGAATCAGGCCTGCTGCATGTAAAGCAAGCACCCCTACCCACTGTATTATCACCCTGGCCCCCTGAACTCTTTTTCTGAAGAGGATTTTCTTTGTTTACTGGATGGTCCTGAAACCTGTGTAAAACCAGCTAAGCAGGGGTATTTCAGTGCATTTCTGGCGGTCCCCCGCCCTGCCCTTCAGCTGCCAACCCACCCCCTCTCACTGTGCCCCTCCTGCCAGTCCCAGGGGACACTCTTCCTAGCTTGCCCTCCCCAGACTGCTGGCGCCTTTGCAAGATTTCTATGGCTGTGTTTCCAGGTTTTAATGGCCGTGGCCCTATAAACTGTTCTCACGGTTTCCCGAGCACAAACACAAACCCAACGGCATCTACTTCACTGGCTGTGAAGGCTGGGTTCTCTGTTTCATGGAGCAGAATCGTGTAGAAGAAAACAAGCAAACAAACAAACAAAAAAGAAAACAAGCTGGCAGCAGGGAAGTTTCCAGGACTTTACAGCACCAGCTGCCTTTAATTTACAAATGGCTTTTGGCAATAACATTCTTGTTTAAGGCACATTCCAAATGACAGGCGCCCCAGTGCTGGCGGGGCGGCTGCTTTTGCACAGAGGAGCAATGGGTGATTCGTGGCTGTTTGGCGATGGTGCTTCTGAAAAGCAGTGACCTTGGTGCTCCTGGCCCGTGACACATGGCACCCACAGCATAGCACTGTGCCGCTCCCCTCTGCGCCCCATGAGGACGCCGCTACTTCCCGAATCGTGGACATGGCAGAGACACAGCTTACCTCTGTCTCCTGATGATTAGATAAGAGTGACCTAACAGAAATGCAAAGTCGTATGAAGGAAATGAAGCCCAGAGTCTCGGCCACAAGCAGCAGGGGATGGCGTGAGTTACTCTATGTCAGCAACAGCCCGTGGGGCGGGAAGGGGGAAAGTCCTGAGACAGCGAGAGGCCTGGTCCCAGCAGGACAGGGGACCAGGCGGCCCGGGATGGTTCGGGGCACACAGGCAGTTCTTCTGGACTTCTGCCGGCGTCCACTCTGCCAGCGGGTGGACAGGAGCAGCCCACACCCGATCAGTCGTTGCCTCCGCCAGATCTTGAGTAGCATCTTCCGGTAATCCCCGAAGTGTCTCCCTGGCCACAGAGATGGGCGGGTCAGATGCAGGTGGCTCTGGCACGGGACCCCCGACCCAGGGTCCTGAGAGAAGCCAGGCCTGCCAAGCCGACCCCAAGCAGCCTCCTGCATACCAGACCCCACAGGCCTCACACCCCCCCCAAATGCAGCAAAGCTCCACTGCACTCGCCCCTCCACACATGCACACACTTTCTCTCTCCCCCGCCCCGGGTTGCCCAGTGTCCTCCCCTGCACATGGCTCTGCACTGGCCCTCTGGCTGGCCCTGAGGGACAGCAGCTATGGAGAGACACATGTGTGGGGCGGTGTTGGGGTGGTGTGGGTGCGGTCACTCTCCTCCCCTCTGAGTCTGCCCCTCACTTTCAAATCAGAGGCCAGGCTTGGTCAGTTTCTAGCCATTTCCTTCCCCTGCCCCCTGTGTGTGTCTCACTGCCGAGTCCCTGTGTGGACAGCAGCTGTGAGGGGACACGGCTAGGAGTTCACTCCTCCCAGTGAGCAGAGGCTCCAGTGTCCTGTGAGGGTCCGTGGGCCTTGGTGGCGAGTGGCTGGTGTGAGTCATGTGATGTGTGTGGGCATGTGCTCTCAAAGCTCTCCAGGGTGGGTGGGGGTGCTATTACCCTCACATCGGGGTGACGGGCCGCAGGAAGCCACTGGGGGACCCACGCAGGACCAGCACTGCCCGGTTCCCACGCAAGCAAGTGGGCAGAGCCTTGGTCTGGGGCCGGGTGCTCCACCCACAGCCCCGATTCACAGGCACCCTGGATCCTCCCAGAGGCTGATGCCAGACCTGCTCCCCCATCCACGGGAGATGGAAAGATGCCAGGGCTGACCTGCCCCGCCGTGGGGGAACCAACAGTCAGCTGGGAGCAACTACATAAACAGAACCGAGCGGGCAGGACAGGCCTGGCTGTGTGCCAGTGTGGCCGAGCCACGCACCCAAGTCCCAGGACAGGGTGGCAGGGTCCCTCCCAGGCGGAGTGGCCATACCGTGATGTCGTGGTACAGCGACTTGCCATACAGACGCTTGTACTCGGCTCTGATGTCCAGAAGGTCGATCTCACTGCGGGACACCAGGATGCGGATGAGGGTTCGGTCCTTCGTCCCTGCGCCCTGATGGGGTCCACACACACAGGAGTGTGAGCAGCAGCACCTCAGCTTCCCGAGGTGCCCCCTCCACCCCTCCCCTGGGTGAGGCTGCAGCCAGGCAGGCAGGGACTCGGGGGCTTCCGTACCCTCATGGCCCTGTTGAGCCTCTCAGCGAAGAAGGCCGGGGTGTTCTTGAGACACTTTACTGCAAGAGAGAAACTCGGGGTCAGCTGGTCTGCATTAGCATTCAAGGCCCTTCCAGGGGGCCTGGGCCAGACCCCTCCCCGTTGGGACTCAGTTATGCTCTTTTTTTTGAAGCAGAAACTGTGCTGCAGGAGTTAGTACAGAAGAAGGGGGGGGCAGGGACGGGGGCCGAGGTGTGGCTCAGGGTGGGGGGTCAGAGACTGTCACGGAGAAAGTGCCGGTAGATGTGGTTCCCGCCGTCTGCCCACCCAGAGCTGCCGGAAAGCAGAGCACGGGGGTAGGAGGTGGTTTCCCCAAAGAGGGATGTGAGGCCTGAAGAGCAGCCTGACCCTGCGGTGGGCGTGGGGCCCCTTGAGAGCCCCATGGGAGAGTGCGGCAGGGCCCCACGCCCCGGAGCTGTGCCTGTGTCCCCAGCAGAGCCCGCTCTGCTTTGCAAGTAGATCTAGTTCCGTGTTTCCCTCACAAACATCGGACGCTGCCTGCAGCAGTGTATTTTTAGAGGAAACTTGGCAGGATGTGAGTCAGCGTCCTGGGGGGGCAGTGGGTGTTTCTCCCACAAGCAGCAGCATAGAGGATGGCAGGCAGCGCCTTCCCTGAGCTGAGCCGGAAACGCAGGCAAAGGGCACCCGGGCCGGCTACAGCAATCAGTCCTGAGGCTCAGCGCCTGCAGCCACCTACCCACGGCCAGCATGCCCTGCTCCAGGTCCCCCGACATCTCCCGGCAGATGCTTTTCTCAATGTCTCGGCCCGTCATTCGCTGGTACTCGTTGAAGACTAGTGGGAAGATGGGTACATGTCACGTACTGAAATCCGTCCCTGCCCCCCAAAGCCACGTGTGGGAGCCCTCAACCTGGCTTGCCACAGAACGTGACTGTGGGGGAGGGGACTGAGTCAGACACCACAAGAACCACCGCCTCGACCTCCCCTGACCCAGCGCCCGGCGGACCCTGTCTCAGGCTTGATTTGCCCTCCCATGTGGATTTGTCTTGCTTTGTTTCATTTGGGGGCCACACGTGGCAGTGTTCAGGGGCCAGCCCTGGTTCTGTGCTTAGAAGGTATCAACGTGTGACGTCGGGGTGTGAACTGGGCCCGAGGGATGCCTGGGCAGTTCCTATCTCTGTGCTGCCAGTCCAGCCCCTTGGTCAGTGTGCCTGTCCCCTAAACACGGTGTGTCCATGAGAGTGGAGACTCTGGTGCTGGACCCTGTTGCATCCCGGATCCCCTTCCAGACCTGCAGGGGCGGGGCAGTGCTCAGCTCGTGTCCGGCGCGAGTGAGTAAATGTCATTTAGTATTAGGGATCACTGTGATGGTCAGCGGCACTGGGGATCGAACCCAGGACCTGACACGCTCAGGGCAGGTACTCTGCCGCTGAGCCACATGGGCAGCCTCTGTTGAGCTCATTTGTTTTCATGCCGGTGTGAGACACGCCGGGTCAACACTTGGGAAGGATCCCTCCAACCTGACCTGCACATTCAGGCTTCACGAACACCCCCACAGGTGCTGCTCACACCCCCCACCCCTCTGCTGAGCACAAGGGTTGCAGCAGCTCAGAAATCCCAAGTTTGTTTTGAATCTCCACTGGGGGCGGGGGAAGGGGCTCTTCTAAGGACACAAAGTCTGACGCAGAGTCCACTGGGGCTGTGCGTCAGTCCCCCGCGGCCCTGCACCTCTCTCCCTGAGGGCGGCCTTACCTGCCACCAGGTGGGCCCGGCTCCTGGAGCACAGAATTGCGTTGAACTTGGACTCATCAGTACCCAGGCGGTTCTCCCGGCGGCGTACAGGTCCTGGACAGAGGGGATATGGGCATGCAGCAGGCCCCCGAGCAGGGTGCGTGCAAGCCCTTCTGCCATCAGGGGAGCAGGGCCTGGCTAAACCTCACTCATGGAGCATGAACCCCACCGAGGGCCAGGTCAGTGAGCGGCGGCCTGGTGCCCCAGCAAGAGCCAGCGGCAACCCAGCCGGTTTCTCTGCTGCCAGTCTGCCCTGGACCGGCCACTGGCAGTCTTGGACCTTCCTTACTCAAAGGCAGACTTTTGTACATTCAGGGCACAAATGAAGGCGTGGAGTGGCCATGTGAGCAATGTAACAAGGGTAATGGGGACAGAGTAATGTCCCTTTGTTACACTACTGTCGACAGTCAGCTGTCGACAGCACAGACCCCACCTAGTCTCAGCGCTCTGGTGCAGGAAGTCCTGACATCACAGATGTCCACTCCTGGCCTAAAACGAACACATATGATGAGGTGCAGGGGACGAGTGTAGTGTCAGGGTGCGTGTGGCCGGGCAGTTCTGGGGCTCCCAGGTCTGCAGACGGGCAGAGTCCGCACCTGCTGCTGTGAGCTTCCTTCTGAGGCCAGACTCATCCCAAACCCAGCCCTGCTTTTTAAACCAGAAACGGGAGGGAGCAGCTTCAGGAAACGGGTGAGACTGAGGAGGCGACTCCCAAGAGAAGGGAAGAATGACAGGCTGCAGCACCCGACTGTCCAACCCCGCAGTCGGCAGTGGGAAGGTGACTTGGGCCGAGAACCGCTGGGAGGCCCAGGGGAGGGGCTGGGCCAGGCCGCAGCTCTGCTGGAGGGGCCACCAGTCCTGCCCTGGCCTTGGCTCTGCTACCGGGCATCTCCGGCCAATCTCCTCATGGGATTAGCGGAGGGACCAGGCCAGCGGGGTGAAGCCTCTGACGCGCCCGGCCAGACCCCCAAGGGCAGAAGCCACAAAAGCACAGGCTGACGGGAGAGGGAGGCCCAGAGTCACTCCCTGAGCCGTGGCCCTGGGCTGGATGTGCTCCTGGGGAGTCCAGACCCGAGAGGGACACTCAGGTACTGGGCAGACAGAAAACGTCAGGAGAGTGACCCCTGCTGGGCCTCTGGCTGGCATCCTGGGGACAAGGGCAGACTCCAGGCTGCACAGCGAAGGAACAGCTGGTTTCCAGGCTCAGACCTCCCAGGTATGACAGGCAAGAATGACCTCGCCCCAGGAACAGTTACACATGGGGAACAGGGACCCACAAGGCCACAGCCCTGCTGAGCTGCCCAGTCCGGCCAATCCAACAGGCCAGAAGCTGGGGCCATGGGGCGGGGGGGCTTGGGGCGCAGGGGTCTGGTCAATGCCACAGTGTACGAAGCAGCAGCATCCACGTGGACTGTGCCTTGCAGAGCCCACCTCCCCCACTGCCTACTGTGAAGCAAGACAGAGCCCGGCCAGTCACACTCACCTGGACATCTCTCTGGACGAGCGACATGTCCACGTTGGTGCTTTCGTCCCGGTTTCCCTGAAAGCAAGTGATCTGTCAGGCCCTGCTCTGCCCTGCCCACTGCCTACTGCCCGCCCAGCCAGTCCGAGCCACCACCTGTGCCAGGGAGATGAGCAGCCGCTGGAAGTGGCCGGACGTGTCGCTGCGGATGGCCTCCTCCAGGGTCTTCGTGAACTCTGGAAGGGAAACACAGGAGGGTCCATCCTGGAGCTCTGTGGCCAAGCTGCCCGGCGCACATAGGGGTGTGAGTGAAGCCATGCAGGAGATGGGACGGCATGGGGGGGCTCATATCACTGTACCCCCCGGACCCAGCTGAGCTGGCCACAAACCACACCGCAGGGCTCCTGTGCTCCCCCTGCCTCAATCCTGCCCACAGCTGCAAGGCAGGGTGGGTGGTCGGGCTGGCAGGAGCAGGAAGGTGAGGCCAGAAGGAAGGGAAAGCTTAGTGGGTGGGGGACCAGCAGGCAGGCCCTGGGGCTCACCTGCCCTGTAGGCGCGTTCAGCTCCCGGATGTGGTTGTTGCTGCGAGGCGAGGATCTCGATCAGGCAGGCCTCATCCGTGCCGGCCCCCTGCAGAGGGAGAGCAGAGGGTTTGCGACTGCACCCCACGGTGCCCAGAGAGACGGGGCTGGGATGCCCCCAACCCGGGGACCAGGCGCACCACAGCACATGCCCGGGCCCAGTGAGGAGCAGGATGTCGGTGCGAGAAGGGGGAGACACCACAGGAGGGGCCCCCACACAATGGTCACCCCGTTCTGCTCGCCAGGATGAACACGACAAGGTGGGGTGACCTGCCAAGCCGCAGAGCAAACAGAGGCTGGAAGTGGGGACCTGGTTCTACTCTACTCCAAGCTCACCCACCCACAAAGGAGAACAACTGGGAACAGGGTTTAAAGAAGAGTGTAGAGGGCTGGAGGCGATAGCCCAGCGGGTAGGGCGTTGCCTTGCGCGTGGCCGGCCCATGCCGGCCTGGGTTCGATCCCCGGCATCCCATATGGTCCCCGAGCACCACCAGGAGTAATTCCTGAGTGCAGAGCCAGGAGAAACCCCCTGAGCATCACCGGGTGTGACCCAAAAACGCAAAAAAAAAAAAAAAAGAGTGTGGAGGCGTGGGGCAGGAGCCCCTGGGCATACTGAGGCATGGCAACAGCACAGGGCAGGGGAAGGCAGAGGAGGCAGGGGTGAGGCTCCCTCAGGGTCTGCGCCTTTGCATGTCCTCGCTGTGTGACACAGGCACGTCTCATGCCCTCTCTGAGCCCCAGGCTCCGAGAGCGACGCAGATGTGATGTGTGGGGCTACTGGACTTGTCACTGTGGGTATGGGTGACCTTGGTTCCATGGGCAGGGAGTGACCAGTGGCCAAGAAGCAAGGAAAGAGCTTCTGCGGACACAAGCTCAATGTCACGCTCTCAGCAAAACCCACTAAAACCCCAGTGCCTGCAGCCCCCCCACCCACCTCGCCCAGTAACCCTGGCCTGCTCCCCAGAAACCAGGGTGCAGGCGTGTCCACACTCTGTCTCCCCAGAGTTGGGTGCAGGTGTGTCCATCCTCTCTACTCTAGCCCATGGCCCAGTCTCCCTCCTGCTGCCCCTGCTCAGCCCTGCACAGCTCCCCTTAAGTGGGGCTGCGTCCTGCCCACTGGCCACCTCCCAGGGAATTCCCTGGGTCACAGCTGATGGGGCAGGGGACACAGAACCAGCTCCGCAGCAGCTCATATCCCTCACCCTGTGGGACCTGGACAGAGACAGCTGCCCCCTGATAAGAGGGCAGTGACACGCCACAGGGAACCTCAGCCATGCAGACGTGGGCAGAGACCAGAGGAAGGAGCCGGAGTGGCAGAAACACCAAGGAAGTCTCCATCCTTCCCCTGGCCTGCCCCCTGCAGCTCCCTCCCTGACCCACAGCCCCCCCCACCACCATCCGTTCTCCCTTGGCCTGCCCAGGCGGGGATGCCCCAAGAACGTCTGGCATCTGTGAAGGAGGGTGATGCCCCCATGGCTTCCGTGCTCTGTTGCTGATTCTTCTCTGCTATGCTGGGGGGCAGGGGCTGGGGGCTGCCGGGGCTCCCCCTGCATCTCTGGGGTGCAGGCAGGCTGGGGACTGGGTCAGGGGCTGCAGGAGTCACACGAGCTCCATCACTTGACCTTCACCTCCAGCCAATCACGTCCCTTCTTTTTAGAGGGGCTGGGGCTGCCAGGGAAGGAGCCTCCCTGTGAGCGAGCTGGTGCTCTACTCTGGGTCACCTGTCCACTGCCCCCTGCTGCCCCTCACTGCAACACCAGCCCCCCACCAGTTTTTTTTTTTTTGGGGGTCACAGGCGGCAATGTTCAGGGGTTACTCCTGGCTCTGCACTCAGGAATTACTCTGGGCTGTGCTCGGCGGACCATATGGGATGCCAGGGATCAAAGGATGCCAGGGTCGGCCATGTGCAAGGCAAACGCCTTACCGCTGTGCTGTCGCTCCGGCCCTACCCCATCCCAAGCCTGGTCTCTTCAATTCTTTTGTCCCGTTCCCCTCCTGATGTTGCTGTGGTGATCAGGGCTTGTAACCACTTTTGCTGAGGCACCAGGGACCATGCACAGACCCCATGCAGCATGTGAGAGGTGGAAGGGATCAAACTCAGGGCCTCATGCCTGCAAGACAGGCCATCTGCTGGCAAGCCATTGTCTGGGCCCCCTCTACAGTATTAGCCTGGACAAGAGGGTTTAGGAGCCACGAGCCACACACATAAAAGCAACAAGAGGCTGGAGCACACAACAGGGTGCAGGCCTTCTTCAGGGCCATGCACACACACACACACACACACACACACACACACACACACACACACACACACACACTGCTACTCTCATCCCCCAGACTCCCCCATCTCCCCTTCTTACACCCCCCCACACTCACACTCATTTACACACTCACACATACACCCATACATACCCACACACACACTCACACATATTCGCACATATCCACACTCACACACACACATATTCACAAGCATTCACACACACACACACACACTCTCTCACATACACACTCACACACCTTGATGGCTTCCTTTATCTCATAGGCGTCGTAGAGGACCGGGGTCTTCATCAGAGCCAAGACAGCCTTCTCAAAGTTCCCGACAGCTCCGACTTCAGGTCTTTGATCAGATCCTGACCAGACAAATATGCAGATTGTTAAATCCACAGAAGGTCACTAACAGGACAGCAGTCCAGGTCAGATGATGTGACAAGGGCAGCGGACAGGACCTGGCAGGCCCCATAGCCCAGCAGAAGCCTTTACTAGACCCCCTGGCAGACTCATGATGCCCCAAAGCCTGGACCCCGTGACTGGCCACAAGCCGTTTGGTTCCACGGTCACTTGGCGTCCCCCCTTGCTCAGGCGGGGCGCTCCCCTCTTGGAAATGCACAGGTGCACATTTGCCCCGCACCTCCAGCTGTTTCCTTACAAATCCCTCTCCCTGGAACCTTGAGTGTGTGTGACAAGGCCAGGTGTTGGCCGTAAGGGGTCCCAGGAGGGCAGTGCTTGGTAAAGAACAGTCCTGTGGTTGCGGGAGCCAGGCACTCAGAACCCTACCTCAGTACCTCAGCACCCGTGTGCGTCCGGGGTGGGATTTGTGACATTAGAGGATGAGCTGTGAGGCCAGGGTCTAGACAGGCAGCAGGAAATGCGGACCCAGAGCCTAAAGCCCACCGGGCCTCAAGGACAGCGGCAGGAGGGACTGGAGGGGTCAGAGGCCATGCCTTCCCAGCCCACCCCTGAGGCTGCGCGCTCACCTTCCTGCAGGCGCGTCACCTTCCCAGCCCACCCCTGCTGCAGAACACTCACCTTCCGTAGGCTGTCTTGAAGGACAGGAGAATCTGCTGGCGCTGCTTGTTGGAGCGGCTCCCCAGGCAGTCGATGATGGCCTGCTCGTCGGTCCCTGCACGGGAGCAGGATGCTGGTCAGTGCTTCAGGGGGGTGGGGCCGAGGGCTGGGAGGGGGAAGGAGGGACACTGGGGTGCTCTGGGTCTGGGCAGCTTCTTTCTTTGCTTTTTTAAATTTTGGGGGGAAGCCAGGGTTTACCCCTGGCTCTGGGATCAGTCGTGGAGGGACTTGGGGTGATGCTGGAGATGGAGCCCAGGTGAGCCGTGTGCAAGGCAATCGCCTGCCCCGCTGTCCTATCTCCAGGCCCTTGGAGACGGTCTTGACCTGAGCCCTCTAGTTCTTCTGGGCATCCTAACTGCTCCCCATGCCCACCTTTGTCCCACCCAGCCCACTGAGTCGCTGTGGAAATACCAAGGGTGGGGGCTGGGGACAGGGGAAGGCGAGGGTCTTTTCAGAGTCACTCACCGAAGCCTTTCATGGCCTTGCGAAGGACCTCAGCATCCCGCATGGGGTCAAAGCCAGAAGCATCCGTGATGGTGCCTCGGTTTCCAAACTGTTCAGACAGACAGACAGGTAGGTGGGGCAGGTGCTGCTGCCAGGCTCTGGAAATCTTCCTCTCAGTGTCGTGGCTCTTGGGGGGGGGGAGCTGAGGCCTCTACACCAAGTGGCCTGACTCACCTTGTACCCGCATAGTCGGTACTGAGGGTGCTGCTGGCTGCCCTGTCCCGGAGTCCACCCCCACTGAACCGGACACTGCAGAGCTCCTGCTGTGAGTGGACTCAGGATCCTGTTTAACAGTACCGCTAGTGTGCGAACTACCTCTGCGAATCAGAGTGGCCTCTAGGGCCACAGAGATGGCTCAAGGGGTAGAGCGAGTCCCAACCCCCAAGTAGGACCAGGTGTGGCACTGGGGCCACCAGCACTGCCAGGGCTGCCTCAGTGACCCCTAAGCACTGCACTGACACTTCAGCCACATGCATCCCAGCTCGGGCTCCTGGCTGCTTCCCTGACCCTGAGACCACCCTGGCTGCAGGCCCCGCTCAAACACCCTTCCCCATCCCCCAGAGCCGCACCCCAGCAACCTCCAGTTTCCTCCTGAACTGCCTCCCTGGGAAAGCCTCCTGCTGTTCAGTTAAGTGCAGGTAAAGGCAGGAGTAGGGAATGCATGGGGGAAGGGACCTATGCCTAAGAGCCACCAGTGCATACCACACTGGGCTGGGGTGGTCACGTGGCCATGCCACAATTCTGAACTCTCCCAAATGAGCCACAGTCGGCCCTGAAGGAACCACCAAGGACAGCAGGACAGTTCTCTGGGAGGCCTCCAGGGCCCCTGCAGGCAGCTGTGGGGCCATAACCAGGCTGAAGGCTCTAAGGCTGTCAGACACAGGTGACCTGAAGGCTCCCTGTGTGGGAGCAAAGCACTAAGAAAAAGGAAGGCCCAAACCTGGGGCACTGAGACCCCTTGCTAGGGGCACCATGTGGGGGAGGGGGGCGGGAGACAGCAGGGGTACTGGGCATCCAAGCAAGAAGCTGGAGCTAGGTGTCGGGACTCCCAAGCCTCACTCCTGGCCCTGCTGGTGCCAGACTCAGGGGCAGGCCTGGCCCAGGGAACACGGGGCTGGCACTTACCTGAGAAGGGGGCACAGCAGGGGGTGACAGGCCCAGAGGCCTGGTATCCTGGGTAGCTTGGCACGGGCTGCTGCTGGCTGGGAGGTGGCATGGGAGTCTGCCCAGGGTAGGCTGTTGGCACCTGTCCAGGGTAGGCTCCTGGAGGCTGCTGGCGGGCATCGGGGCTCCTGGGTAGGGGTGGGTATGCAGGCATGGCAGAGGGTGGGTTCCCCGGGGGTGGGTACATGCCAAATTGAGGGACGGGCTGCTGGGCAGGAGGCGGCTGCCCAAAACCCCAGGGGGACAGGAGGGTAACCACCCCAGGGGCCGGCGGGTACAGGTTAGGGACGTTGGCGCCTCCGAAGGTCCCTGCCATGTTGTTGGCCTGGAAATTCACAAAGCAGAGTCTGAGACAAAAGGTGGTTATGGGGAGGAAGAGCTTTGTGGGGTAAGGAGGGGTACTGAGTACAGCGGGTGCAGTGTGGGGCGCAGTAGGGCATGAGGGAAGTGGGGTTAAGGAGTGTGCGGAACAGTGGGTGCAGGGGTGGGTACAGCGGGTGCAGGGCGCAGCTGGACACATGCCCCTCCCTGCCCTGTGCCAAGCTCACAGGGGCTGATACACAGCCCCTCAAGTTCCTGCCCGATCCCACAGGTGACAGGGATCCAGGTCCTTAGGCCCAGGGAACCCTAACCCCCCCACCCTGCCCCTAGCAGCAGAGGAAACAAAGGGGCCCTGGGCAAGGGAGGCCCTGAAGAGATGCTTCTCCCTGGTAATCATGCCCAGGTGCCCATGAGACCTAAGAGCAGCGGCCTGCCCCAGCGAGGCACCACACTCACCATTCCGGAGAGGTAATCTTGGTTGAACTGCCCCAGAGTAGCTGGCCACGTTGTCCAGGCCAATGGGGGCATGGTGGCCGGTGGGTAGGCTGCTCCTCCCCAGGCACCACCTGCAACAACCCTGACTGTAAGGTGCTGCCCGGTGCTGCCCACTGCTGCCCGTAGGGAGCCTGAAGCTGAGCGGGGCCGGGGAGGCCAGATGCCCCCTAGGAAGGACCTACAGGCTCTGCTGCCAGGGACCAGGGGCTCCTCCCTGCAGGCAAACAATCCCCCGCTCGGGCAGACAGCGTGGGGGTACGGACAGTGCTGGAGTGCCCAGCGGTGGGGGGGACTGTGGGGCTGCTCACTCTGTCCAGTCCGGAAGAGGCAGGAGCCGCTGGGGAGTGAGGGAGGTCAGGTCGGACACTGTCCGGGAAGGGGGACGGGGAGAGCGGCTCTGAGGCCGGCACACCAGGCTCAGTGTCCCCACTGAGGAAGGATAAAACTGTGACATGCTTCAAACTGCTGGGACAAGGGCTGAGTCCACGGAGCGGAGGAGGAGGGACCCCTGGGCGCTGCTGCAGCGCCCTGAACAGGGTGGTGGCACCATGGGAGTGCCTGGCTGCAGGATCAGAAACTGAGGGTGTCCAGCACGTGGCTGGACAGCAGTGTGTCCGTGGTGGGGACGGCAGGACGTGAGGTCAGGTGCCGGGGATGGAGGCCACAGACTGGCTGAGCACCTCCCGTGTCCTCCCTCACAGAACAGGAAGTGGGGACCAAATGGCCTTGGGCTGCCGGGACTCGGCCTGGGTCCAGCTCTGTGGAGGCACTGGCCCTAGCTCCTGGTGGGGGGTCTGTGCAGCTGTAGGACCTATGTGACCTGCTGCCCCAGGCAGGGCTCTGCCCCTGTGGCCGGGCCTGACCCCCAGCGCTGCACTCAGTGCCCCCGTGGTGGGGACTCTGCCCCTACAGCCCCAGGAAGGGGGCTGGACAGAGCCAGGGTGCTCTGGAAGATACTCCCTCTGGCGGCTCTGGCAGAGGGAGAGAGGCTAAGAGCAGAGAGGGCCAGTGCATGCTCCTGACTAGGGGGACAGGGCCCGGCATGGCCTCCAGCACAGCCTCCGCCTCTACTGCCCTCTTGGACCCCATTTCTCACCTGGCGCAGCGGGCGGGTAGCCGCCTGTGGGTGGTGGGTAGCCGGGGTAGCTCATGGTCGAGTCTGGAAAGAAAGAAGAAAAAGCTCAGGAACGTGCGGGACCCCCACAGGCTTTGGGCAGCTCTCATGAGCCCAGCAACCATGGAAGGTTCCTCTTGTGGGTCAGGCTCAGGATATGGCTCCAGAGCCTGCCAGCCCTGGAGCACCCCTGGGGACACAAGATGCTGTTGTGTGGCCCTGTGCCCTGCTCTGAGAGTACACGGCCCTGCTCTTGGGGGGTCAGACGCCTCTGCCAGGCTCCAGATCACTGTCCACTGCAACCAGGAGTACCAGCGGTGTGGGCTTCCCTGGGCCCAAAGCACCCAGAGCAGATCAGCCCCCAAGCTATAAGTTTCATTCTATAAAATGGCTCACTGGGTAAGGGAGGTTGCAGGGAGCTGAGGGGATGGGCAGGGAAGGATGAGCGGGGGGCCAACATGCTTCCCTGTGGGGTTGCTGGGAGACACGCTGCTACAGTCACTCTGTACACAGAGCACCACCGTCTCCCAGACAATTAAGCTGCCTGGGAGAGGCAAATGGCTGTGCCCGGCCAGTGTGTCTGCTCATGACAGCTGTGCCCTCTGTGGAGGCCCTGTGGTGGCTGTGAGTCAGAGGGGGGGCCTGGGCCAGGCCACCTGCCATCCCAGGCCTGGCCCTGACTACCCCCTGTGCCTGCCTGACCCTCTGCAGTATCAGCCATGGGTCCCCCAAACTGCACCATGCCTCAGAGCCTCTCTGCAAGCCTAGACCACTTGCATTTGCTAAAAGCAATTTGCATTTTGCCTTAAGGTTCTCCTGCAAATCACAATAGGAGATTGGGGGGCAGGATGGAAAAGCAGTTTGATTTTAATAACATAGCCTTATGATTCTTGACCATGAATTCAATGTTAGCTGGTCAGAGTATCTCCTCTCATAATTCCCACGGGTCCTCTCCGTGAGACTAGACACATACCAGGATAGCCCTGGCTGCATTTGGATCCTCCTTTAAATATACAGCTCTTGTTTAGATCAAGGAGGGAGGCATACTAATTTACCTCTAGGCAAGCGATCCTGACTTTCAGAAATACCAAGGCAGAGCACCCAAAACTACCCTGGAGTAAGGAAAAGACCTTGTGGATGTTTGGAGAAATACATATGACTATGAGATTCATGGTATACAAATTACAATGCTTTCCCCCATGTATTAAATCCTGAGCTGCTTGGGGCCAGAGTGATAGCGTTTGCTTTGCACATGGCTGACCCAGGTTCGATCCTGGGCATACCATATGGTCCACCATCCCGGTCCACAAAGGGCAGGCTTGAGGCCTTTGGTGGGCTTTTGGGGATTAAAGGTGCTGGGAAGAAGACAGCACCTTTTTGTTGGGAGATCTCAGTCTGGCCACATGGTCAGTCGTTTGGCCAGAAGCTAGAGGTTTGGAAGTTTCCCCGTATTAGCAGTTAATTTAATAATTGGTAATAAGTCTTTGGAGTTGTGCTGAACTTGTGAATTCTGCCCATCTGCAGTCAGCCTTTGAAATAAAAGCTCTCCCTTCCTTATTGTCGAGGATCTCCAGCGTTCCCTGGCATACCTCCAGCTGAGTCAGGGGCTGAGATCTGTATCACTTTTCATTTATTTTATTTTCTAATTTTGGGTCCTACTTGGCTTTACTCAGGCCTTACTCCTGGCAGGGCTTGGGGGACCATATGGGATGTTGGGGATCAAGTCTTGGTCAGCCACATGCAAGGCAAGTGCCCTACCCACTGTGCTATCACACCAGGATCTGCATTTCTCTTTGCTTTGGTGATGGTCAGGGATCACTCCCATGGGCTGTCATGGATTGAACCTGAGTAGGCTGCATGCAAACTCTCCCCCCTCAAAAAAAAAAAAAAAAAAAAACAGCCAACAACCCAAGGTCAGAGAGGGCTCAGAGTGCTGGCCACAGATCTTACAATGCAGAGACTGAGTTCAGTCTCCAGCACCACATGGCTCTCCAAGCACTGCCAAAAGCCATCCGCAAGGACAGAGCTGGGAGTAGTCCCCAAGCACACATCTAGGTCTGGCCCAAGAAATCCCCCAGAATTAAGTATAAAACACTGCGATGTAGTGAGACTGCCACGTATAGAGGTTTGTGGAACGACCACGGTCCTGCATGTTTCTCAGCACCATTTGCCATTTGTTGGGACAATGCTGTAAATATCTAAAGAGTCTCTTACAAAGGGCTTCTAAACACATCACAGGAGACCTTGGCAGTGGCGCTTTGTTGCTAACCCGAGCCTCTGTATCACGGCTCAGCAGCGAGCTGAGGTGAGGAGAATATGAGGTAAGTACAAAACCCCAGACTCAACACAGTGGACAGGCCACACAGAGTCGTCCCTGAATGAGAGGACGCCGAGATGCAGCTGAAGCTGTACATTCTCCTGTGGGCTGTGCCCCGTGCAACTCTGCCTGTTTAAAACCAAAACCTTTGAAAAGTGAGACTCAGGCCAAGGGTCTGAGCTCACTGGGCGCCCAAACAGGGGACGACCATGGCCTTCCAGGATTCAAACAACTCACACTGGCTCCATTCAGCCAGGCAGTGGCTGCTTGCTTGGCTCCATAAATACAGGCACCCATCAGCCTCCTGGAAGCTCCCAGGCCTGCTTCAGTCCCATGCCAGAGACTGAGCAGGCATTCACTTGGGGGTGGGGTGGTGGTGGAAAGTCTCTGCAAGAATAAAATCTACCACAAGCTTGGCGTGCAGGTCCCCAGGCCAGCCAGATGCCCTGCTTAGTGGCAGCCTTCACCCCGGTCTTCCCACCCCTAGGAGACCACCTGGGCCTCCTCTGCCCTGAAAGCCTCTTTTCCCCACCCACCCCTATTTCTGGCCTGTGCTGCTCCGTGCAAACTCCCCAGCCTCAGAGAGGGTCCGCAGTGTGCGGCAGTCACAGTCCCTCTTGGGGCCCTCTCTGCCCTGCACTGTGTCCCCCTGGGACATCTCTCCCTCCAGCTGCCCGTCACTCACCTGAGAGTCCAACGACCACAGAGCCCAGCACAGGGATAATGACACAGGAAGGGCCAGCAACTCCTGAGCTCTCCCCACTGACCCTCCCTAGCTCCCACCAGCCCACATAGGCCTAGTTCTCAGCTGCTTAGGACCCCCGTTGGTCGCAGTGGTGTAAAGAGTCTCTGCTGAAGAAGGGGAAGACTCTAGCCCAGATCCAGAACCCTTCCGATTATGGAGGATATCTGTGTAATAATCCGAAGCAGGACCGTGAGCCGAGTAGCCTGGGGCACTCTGGGGTATACTCTGCCCAATTCTTTCCTGTATCACACGGCCAAGGTGCAGGGAGTCTAATGTCACTCTCTGACTTATAATAGCTTTGTTCTTTCCCCTTCCTTTGCAATTTCCGACATTTGCTCACACACAGGAAGTTATGGCCGCAACAGAGGTTTTCAGCCTATCTCCACCAGTGCACCCAGAGACAGCTGCTCTAGGGAACACCAGCCTCAAGGCGCTTGAACCCTTCTAGCTCATACCACTAGAAGGGTTTGGGGGCAGCCTTTGGGACAACCAGCCCCCTGAACACCAGCATGCCCTCCCCAACACACACACACACACACACACACACACACACACACACACAGACGCGGCTGCTGTATGACAGAGGGAATCTCTCCAGAAGATAGTTCCCCCAATGCTGTGTGTATGTACCAGATCCTTTGAGGGATTCCACAGAATACAAGCCAGGGTCCCCAGTGTTGGGAGCAAGGGGAAAACCTGCTCGGAGCTGGGGCTGGAGTGGTAAAGTGCAGCAGGGAAGGTGCAACTCCGGTTCAATCCCCCATATGGCTGCTGAGCCTACCAGGAGTGATTCCTGAGTGCAGAGCAGTTAGGTGTGGTCCAAAATCTAACCGGCAATCAGCCAAACAAACAAAAGACCTGCCTGAAGCAAGAAGCTCACCCCTGGTGGAGCCACACCCCTCCACCTGCAGTGCCTGGAAATTCAGTCCTATGCTCGACACCCCCCACCCCCACCCCACCCCTGTGGGGGCTCCCTTCTGGGAACAGATGTCTGTCCGGGAGAGGAGGGGAGGTCCACGTGGACACTTTTGGGGGTTGGTTTTGGTTTTTGGGGTCATACCTAACTGTGCTAGGGGTTGACTGATGGCTCTGAGCCCAGGGACCACTCCTGGTGGACTCAGGAGACCACACGGAACCGACCGGCAGTACTATCACTCTGTTTGCTTTTCTGTTCCGGGCTCTGTGGGTGCTTTGCTCAGTATGAGTGAATATTCCCCCCCCCCATTTAGTGGGATGTCTTTATTTTAGGTCTCATTTATTTCTCATCCAGAAGCTCTTTTAGTTTGGTGTGGTCCCATTTGCTTATTTCTGCTTAAATGGGGTTGTCTCATTGAAACTCTGGCAATCAGAATCCCGGTGGTCCCCAGCAGCTGCCAACATACTCCTTATACAAGTTCTATATGCTCTTATCATACAATGTATCTTTTTATTCTATGCATCTTAAATGTCACACCTTGTTTACACTATACAATGATTTTATACATTTAGTTAATCTCATCTCAAGTTCTTTGATCCATTCTGTTTGGTTTTTGTTGCAGCTTTTTGAGTTTTGGGCCACACTCCACAGTGTTCAGGGCTTACTCCTGGCTCTGCCATCAGGGATGACTCCAGGTGGGCTCAGGGGACCACAAGGGATGGCGGAGATTGAACACGGGGTAGTCATGTTTAAGTCATGTATAAGGCAAGTGCCATACCCATTTTGCTATAATTCTGCCCCTCTGAATGAACTTTGTGGAACTTTGATCTAAGTTCTTGTTTGCTTGGGCCTCACCCTGCAATGCTCAGGAGTTATTCATGGCTCTGCACGCAGGGACCACTACTGGCGATGCTTTGAGCACCATATGGGATGCCAGGGATCAAACCTGGTTTGGCCACAGGCAAGCACCCTTCCTGCTGTTCTCTCTCTCTCTCTCTCTCTCTCTCTCTCTCTCCTCCCCACATCTAGCTTTTTTTTTTTTTCTTTATAAGATTCTTATATAATTTGCAAGAAAGACTTTCCTTCTTCCACCTCATACACCCAGCCCTGGCTGTAAATGAACTCTCCATACAGCCGAGGGTTCACTGCTGGGCTCTCAGCTCTAGTCCACTGGTCTGACGTCTGTCTCTATCAAAGCACCGCACAGCTCTGATTATAGCTTTCACAGTCTCCCATTTTCTTTATTTTTTTTTCTCGAATTGCCTTGGCTATTTGGGGAGTTTATGGCCCTTACAAACGTCAGAGGAGGTATTTGCTCTACGTCCTTGAAGAAGGCCACGGGAATTTGGGTGGGGATTCTGCTAAATATGGATGGTGCTTACGGCAGTTCAGTTGTCTTAACTATATGAATTCTTCCACTCCACAAATACAGAATGTGTTTCCATTTCTGTATGTCTTTATTTTACCAGTTGTTCCAGTAGTGATTTATAGTTTCCCTATAAATCTTTCACTTCTTTGTTAAATTGATTTCTAGGTACATGAATATTTTTGGACATGATTAGAAATAGAATTTAGGGGGCTGGAGCGACAGCACAGTGGGTAGGGCATTTGCCTTGCACACGACTGACCTGGGTTCAATCCCCAGCATCGCCTATGGTCTCTGGAGCACCACCAAGAGTGATTCCTGAGTGCAGATCCAGGAGTAACCCCTGAGCATTGCCAGGTGTGACCCAAAAAAGAAAAAAAAAAAAAAGGAAATTAAAAAGTGTCTTTCTGGGGCGGAGCGATAGCCCAGCAGGTAGGGCGTTTGACTTGCACGTGGCCGACCTGGGTTCGGTCCCCAGCATCCCATATGGTCTCCTGAGCACCACCAGGAGTAATTCCTGAGTGCAGAGCCAGGAGAAACCCCTGAGCATTGCGGGTGTGACCCAAAAAAGCAAAAAAAAAAAAAAAAAAAAAGTGTCTTTCTAGGTGCTAGTGATAGTACAGCGGGTAGGGTGCTTGCCTTGCATGCAGCCAGCCTGACTTAGATCCCCCGCATGTATTCCATATGGTCCCCTGGGCACTGCCAGGCATGATTCCTGAGTACAGGAAAAGGCCTGAGCACTGTTGGGTGTGGCCCAAAAAAGCAATAATAAAACAAACAAAAAAAATTATTTCTATGTCATTGTTAACAACAGAGGGGCCAGAGCGATAGCCCAGTGGGTAGGGCATTTGCTTGCGCGGCCGGCCTATGCCGGCCCGGGTTCGATCCCCGGCATCCCATATGGTCCCTTGAGCACCGCCAGGAGTAATTCCGCCAGGAGTAATTCCCGAGTGCAGAGCCAGGAGTAACCCCTGAGCGTGGCCGGGTGTGACCAAAAAAAAAAAAAAAAAAAAAAAAAAGAATACAACAGAGTTTTGGACTTTTTCCCCTCTATGCATTGATTTTTTGTCACCTGCTATTTTAAAGGCTTTATTGTCTGGTTTGTGTGTGTGTGTGTGTGTGCGTGTGTGTGTGCAAGCACGCGTGGTGTGTGTCTTTAGTGTTTTCTATGTATAATGCCATGTTATCTGCTAATAGTGCAAGTTCAACTTCTTTACCAATTTAAATTTTCTTTTCCCTTCCTTCCTGCACCGCCAGGAGTAAGCCTTGAGCACACTGTCAGATATGCCAGCCTTAAGATTGGCTTTGCTGGCAAGAACCCTGGGCATGAGCCTCTGACACCATATGGTCCTCAGAGTACCACCCAGAGCAACCCCTCCCCACAGCACCACCAGGTAAACCCCAGAATAATCAAACATACACAAACAGCATATTAGAACATGAAAATCTTCTCAACATCAAACACCATCAGGAAACTGCAAATTAAAATAATATACAGAACTTAATGTACGGCCAAAGTCCAGAACAGAGACAGCTGCCAAGGTTGCCACACAGGGACTCTGCCATGTGGGCAGAAATGCAAAAAGGTCTGTGAAAGTCCTGAAGCTCTTTTAGATGATCCCAAGCCTGTGAACCCATTTGCACACCAGCACAAAAGACCACTGAGGCAGGTGCTGTTATCATTGCGAAGACCAACAGCTGAGCAGGCTGGCAGGAGAGGTGCAGAGTACACAGGCTATCTGAATTGGTCGCTAGCTTTTGATATGACCCTGAATTATTCTAAGAATCAGTTACATTAAAAAATATTAGGGGTCAGAGAGACAGCATGGAGGTTAAGGCACTAGTCTCGCAGGTGGTAAACCCAGGTTTGAATTCTAGCCCTGATACAGTCCCTCAAACACCACCAGGAGTGACTCCTGCATACAGAATAAGCCCCGAGTAGCTCTGAGTGTGGTCTCAACTCCCCCCCCCACTCTCCCCTCTTAAAAAATTTTTAAAAAAGGGGCCGGAGCAATAGCCCAGCAGGTAAGGCGCTTGCCTTGCACACAGACGACCAGGGTTCGATCCCCGGCATCCCATATGGTCCCCCAAGCACCGCCAGGAGAAATTCCTGAGTGCAGAGCCAGGAGTAACCCCTGAGCATCGCCAGGTGTGACCCAAAAAGCAAAAACAAAAAATTTTAAAAAGGGGGCCAGAGAGATTGTGCAGCAGGTTGGGTGCTTGCCTTGCATATGGCTGATGCAGGTTTGATTCCTGAGCCCACCAAGAGTGATCCCTGAGCACTGCTAGGTGTAGCCCCAAAACCAAAATAAGAAAAAAAAAGAATTTAGGTACACTTTCAGGAAACACAAATACAATGAGTCAAGTAAAAAGCTAAAGTTACTCTCCCCTCTAACCCTACGCAAAGATTGCCACTGAGCCACAGTTTAAACAAAGAGCACACATACACATCTAAATGCATGTATGTGTGTGCATGTGGTTTATGTATGTTCTTGTAAGAGGCTGGGAGGCCACTACAGTGACAGTACAGTGGGAAAGATGTTTGCTTTACACACAAACCCTGGTTTGATCCTCCAAGCCCAAGGAGTGATCCCTGAGCACAGAGCCAGAACTAAGCCCTAAGCACCAATGGGTATGGCCCCCAAACAAAAACAAAACAACCAAACAAAAAAGTTTGTTTGAAAGTAGGAGATGCGGGGGCTGGAATGATAGTCCAGTGGGTAGAGCATTTGCCTTGCATGCAGCCGACCCGGTTCGATCCCTGGCCTAGTAACTCCGCCCAGGAGTTACTGGGCCGGAGCGATAGTACAGCAGGTAAGGCATTTGCCTTGCATACTGCCGAGCCGGGTTCGAGCAGTTGTCCCCGAGCACCGCCAGGAGTAATTCCTGAGTGCAAAGCCAGGAGTAACCCCTGAGTATTGCTGGGTGTGACCCAAAAAGCAAAAAAAGAAAAAAAAATAGGAAATGTGGGGCGGGAGCAATAGCACAGCGGGTAGGGCGTTTGCATTGCACACGGCTGACCTGGGTTCAATTCTCAGCATCCCATATGGTCCCCCGAGCACCGCCATTCTTGAGTGCAGAACCAGGAGTAACCCCTGCTGTACATAGGAAATGCATTTCTCTCTCGCTCTCTTTCGCCTCTCTCCTCTCTCTCTTGCTCTCTTTCTCTCGCTCTCTCCTCTCTCTCTGTCTCTCTCTTTTCCTCCTTTTTTTTCTGCCACATCCAGAGCTGCTCAGGGGTTACTCCTGGCTCTGCACTCAGGTATTACTCCTGGTGATGCTTGGGGGACCATAAGGGACACTGAGGACTGAACCCAGGTCAGCCATGTGCAAGGCAAATGCCCTATCCATTGTACTATTGCTCTGGCCCTGAAGATGCATTTCTTATCCACACACACTTGTTTGAAGTGAGTGGACTGGCCCATACCAACCAACCCATTCACATTCCTGCCTGTTATACTTCCTGGTACCATTTGGGGAGATAAAGAATTAGTCAGTCCAGAGCCAGTCTGAGCAGCTCTTGGCCTCCCTGGGAGCCCTGGACATTCCTGCTCAGGTCACTGGGCTGGAAAATAGAGGCCAGAGCAGTGTTGGAACTGGGCTTGAGGCAAGAGAGAATTTTGGGGGGGGGGAGGGGGTGGAGTCTGGTTCAGAGCTTCCAGAGCTCTTTCTCCTCTGGGTTTTCATCACCTCTAGAAGAGGCTACCCCAAGCCTAGACTCAGACTCCTCAAAGGTCGGTGCTGGCTGGGCCGGAGAGATAGTCCAGCGGGTAGGGCGTTTGCCTTGCATGCTGCTGACCTGGGTTCGATCCCCAGCATCCCATATGGTCCCCAAGCACTGCCAGGAGTAATTCCTAAGCGCAGAGCCAGAAGTAACCCCTGAGCATCGCCGGTGTGACCCAAAACGCAAAAAAAAAAAAAAAAAAAAAAAGGTCGGTGCTGGGAGTCATGTGATCATGATTTTATTTCCTCAGGCCAGAGTGACAGTATAGCGGGAAGGGTGCTTACCTTGCATGTGACCTACCCATGTTCCATCCTGACACCTCATATGGTGCCCCCAAGTCACACCAAGAATGATCCCTTAGTGCACAAGTAAGTCCTGAGCACAGCCAGGTGGGACCCCAAAACAAATCGTTGAAATTAGAGGTCCACAATAGCCGAGGGCCTGGAGTCAACCAGTAACCCCCAACCTGGCCCCCAACAAATCACTGTGTGGTCTCAAACACAGTAACACTCCAACTGTTTGTGAATGCTGTTTTCTACAACACTGGTCCCGTGGAGAGGCAGAAGCCTTATGGATCACTGTTACCCTGGCACCCGATTTAGTGTGGACTTCATAAATATAGCTCGAGTGGAAAATGCATGGCGGTCCAGGCTGGCCCCTGCACTGCCAGTCAATAGCTGAGTGAATTGGCCAAGTCATTTAATCAGCCTCGTCTCAACTCTCCCATGCAACCTCTTCCCATCTGGCACCTCTGATCATATAGAAACCCGTGCTCGTCCTAATGGGAAGTGTCCAGCACACACACGAGCAAGGAAAGGCATACTGGGGCAGCCGGGACTCACTCTGTGAGGCTCCCTGCAGAGAGCACCCAGCCAGCACAGAGCCGTGCTCAGCCTGCAGCCTCGGCTCAGCAGCTACGGCACTGGACATACAAACTCTCCCTGCAGGCATCAAGCTTGTGCACTGCCGCTATAAACACGCTGTCTTGCTTCTCCCATCCACTACCACCAAATCTCCAACCTCAGGCCAAGAGAGAGCTCAGAGGGCCTGGAGTCAGGCCCCTCCCGAGCACTGCCTGGTGTGGGAGGTACCGTTCAGGTACCTCAGAACTGCTCTTTCTCAGGATCCAAGCTCTGGTCACTCAGCCGCATACAGGAGGTAGCCCCAGCCCGGAAGGGGAGCCCCACCCAGACACCTGCCCACAAACTATAGCCCAGCTGCACCCAGGCGCCTGTGGTCAGCATTTCCGCTCTCCTCTCCCCTCTGAACCCAGAGGGGTGTGACGGGATCTACTTCCACATTCAGGGTCACAAGCATTCATGGTCCCTTCCAGGCCCCCTCCCCCACACACTCTGCAAACCAGGCTGTGCCTCAGGACGGGATGACGCCCTGCACAGGCCCCAGGAGAGCCCTTGAGGGGCCAGCACCTGTCAGGACGCCAAGTGCGGGAGGCCCCAGGCCACACACACCTGTGCCGACAGTGAGTCTGGAGACCGAGGCCCTCTCGCAGTAGACACGGGGTAAGTCTCTCCAAGTCTGCACCCCAGGTGTTCTCAGCACTTCTTGGGGAGCTGCCGCCAACAACACCTGATTAGAAGGGGCTTCTCCTGAGACAAAGCAGGGGCGGGGCAGAAACACTCATCAAGTACCCCGAATACTCCTTACTTCGGTCTCCCATTGGCTGCAAGGACCAGCCTGAGCAATGTGCCAGGAATTAATCAGCCCCGCCACGCCATACTGAGCCCCTCACACTGACCATCTGCACAGCTCACTGACATCAGAGCTCAGCCAGAGTCATGCTGTGACTGGTGTCTATGGATCCCCAATACTGCAGCATCTCCTCACTTCCAGACAGTCCCTCCTCCCTGCCTCTACCCCGCTACACCTACACCCCACCTATCACAATCGAGAGTCACAAACATTCTGGGAAAGTCACGAGGCACCTTAGAGCACTGATACTGGGGTCAGGGAATGCCCTGGGTCTGGACTGAAGGCTGATGCGTCAAGGACTCCAGGGCAGCACTACCTTGGGCGTGTTGTTTCACCTCCGTCTGGATAAAGGATTCTGCACACACAATGGACTACCACAGACAGAAGAGAAGATGAGATCATGGTATCCGCTGCTACGTGGACAAACCTGGGAGCCTCATGCTGCCTGGTGTGAGTCAGAGGGAGAGGGGCAGACACGGACACACATATGTGGGATATAAAGACACGTAGCTGGGGAATAACTAATCCCATAGGGAACAGAAACTGAGAACTGGTCTCTAATAGGACACTTGGGGTGTGGGGAGGTAAAAGACGGAGGGTTACAGCGGGGCAGAGAAACAGACCCTCTGGCAGAGGACGTGGTACTGGGATGATTTACGCCAAAGAAAGCTGATACAGTAAACAGTACTGTAAACATGGGATCTACAATAAAAGCTTACAAATCTCAAACGATTTCCAACGTGAAAAGGGGCTCTGCAGGTTGACTTGGGCTGCCGATCTTGGGCTAGGGGCTGGGGGCTGCAGACTGTGGGCTGTGTCGGGCCACCACACAGCTACCAGACTTCAGCCCACTGAAAACATCACTGTTACACGCACTGAGAAACCGAGACCTGCTGTGTTTGTGACACTCAGTAACACTGCACAGTCTGGGAACTCCCGAGGTGTGTCTGCCTCAGAATCGTCAACCTCAGAGACACGGAAAGCAGAACTGGGGCCGCCAACGGCTGTAGAGAAGGGACAGGGGCTACTGTCTGATGGTGTCTGCTTGGGAACATCCTGCCCCTCCTTGGTAAGCTGGAAGTAGGAGCTGTGCCATAATGTGCAAGTACGTGACCCGCAGAACTGCAAAACGAAAAACAATTAAGTTGGCCAAGTGTGACATATTTTCCACCCAAAAAAAAATTGTGCAAAAAATGTTGTGGCTAAAAAAAAAAAAAAAAAAAAAAAAAGAAGCCGTGGCTGCAGGAGGACGCAAACACGTGTCGTGGCCACTGCTTCTCTTGTTCCGGATCCTTCCACAGTGCTGGTCTGGACAGGACTCTGCTGAGAGTGAGCACAGGCCCCTGACACACAGACAATGCCTTGGACAAAGGAAGCAATAAACCAAGACCGAGGACAACATTCCAGGGGAGAAAGGCAGGCTCAGGGGCTGTCTCCCGTCCCGCAGAGCTGGGGAAATCCGTATATAAACCTGGTAGGTGTCCATCTGCTTTGAGTCACCCGAGACTGGGGCAGTGAGTTCCGGGTGGTCAGGCTGACACACCCAGCCAGCAGAGGCTGGGAGGACAGTCACGCCCAGTGGGCAGGACCACACAGCTGAACTCAGCTCCCAATGATTCAGAGTGCTCCGCCCTCTGCACCTCTGCGGAAAACCAGGGAGGGAAGTAACACAGCTTGCCCCGACCTAAGGGAGTAAAGGAATTGGAGTGAGGGGGCCTGACTCTGAGGCTCCTTAGCTCCAATGATTCATCCCAACTTCAGGGAGCACCCAGGGCTGGACAAGCTTCCTTAAGAACAGAGGAAGAAAAAGCAAGGCCTCTGGGGCAGAGTGATATTACAGTGGGCAGAGCACTTTGCCTGGCATGTGCTAATAGAGTTTGATCTCTGGTACCACATATGGACCCTGTCAGGACTGACCTCTGAGCACAGAGCCAGGAGTAAGTCCTGAGCACTGCCAGGTATGGCCCAGAAGGAAAAATTAACGAGAGAGAGAGACAGACAGAGAGAGACAGACAGACAGAGACAGAGAGACTATGACTTGGGTGCCATTTTTCTCTATCTTCTGGTGTTTGGGCCACTCCCTGACATCTACCTAGGGACAACTCATCTGGTACCGTGGCTGCTGACCCCTGTGGCCACTTGCTGCCCATGTGTGTGAAAAGGAGCAGAGGGTCACCCAGGGCCCTGAGGCAGAAGGTGGCACCCTCTCCACTCAGTGGGGGAAGGAATACAGCAACCCTGAGGCCAGAGGTGCCTGCGTCCTGCAGTGGGCAGCACTGTGCCCACCACCCACCCCAATCTCCTAGGGGACAAGTGACATCATCTGAGGAGACAGAGGCTCTCCACAGTCTGCGTATGTGTGTGGTGCCAGGGATCGAACTCACAGGCAAGAAGGCAAGAAGTGCGCTACCCAAACATGACTATTTTTTTGAGCCATATCCAGTGGTGTTCAGGGATGACTCCGAGCTCAGGAATTACTCCTGGTGGTCTGTGAGGTCCATATGGGATACCAGGGGTCAAATCCAGGTTGAGCACGTGCAAGGCAAGCGCCCTCCCCTGGACTCTCTCTCCTGTGCCTGGAGATGACTCTTGACAAGTGATGTCACATCAAGAGGCACCAGAGCTGAAGGTCACTTTCCTGGGTCGCAGAGTCCCCTTCCCCACCAGCCACGCAGGGCAGGGCAGGGCAGGGCAGGACAGGGCTAGGTCCTCGTCATCCCCACACTCTGGCAGGCCACCAGGACCCTGATTCATCCCTTCCACACCCAAGTGACACCGTTCCACCACAGTGGCCTCTGTGGCCCGTGCCTCTGCCCAGGCCCTGATACAGGCACCAGGAATCTGGGGGAAGAGGCCACAGTGAGGGGCCCTCCTGCTCCCACACCCAGCGGCTGAGCTGTACACAGCCCTCACACAGCGGGCGGCTGCACTCCTCTGCAGGGCCCCATCCTCCGTCACCTCTGAGCTGGGGTCACAGGTGTTGGAAAGCTGCAGACTTAGGCATGGAGAGCCCCGGGCGGCTGATAGGCACCAACACTGGTTGGTTCCCAGGCCTGGAGCCATTTTACAGCTGGTCCTACATGCTACTGACCTGGGTTCGATCCCTGGTACCACATGTGGTCCCCCAAACAGCTGGATACTAGCAGGGACACAGGCAGCCTACAGGCCCCACCTGAGAGCTGAACTTCTGCCCGAAGACACCTCTGAGAAACAAGGGGTCATATCCCCCACATACATCTGGACACGTGGGAGCTGGAAGAGGCATCCAGAGAGCACCAGTGGACACCAGCTGGTTTCGCCAAGTCTGAAGGCCAGAAGCAGGCTACTGCCTTGTAACAGGCTGCCCTCAGCCCTGAGAGCACCAGAATCTTGTTTCTATCTCAGGCTGACCTAAAACAGCCCAGGTACTCCCTCCCGGGCTGGAGAACTAACTTGGGAGATCAATCCAGGAAGGCAGCCAGGGGGAAGAGGAGAAAGCACTCTGCAGCCTCCCCACAGAGGAGAGCTGTGCCTCTGAGAAGGTGGCCACAAGAGCTGAGGCCAGGGAGCACAGCGTGGAGCCCCACCTGTCCAGCTCTGCTCTCAGCAACGACCTCCACACCCCCTCGCTGCGCTTCAGGAAGGAGTTGCCCAGGTGCAGGCATGGGGAAGATGAACTGGGAGGAGAAAGTGCATCAAGATTTCCTCCTGGGCCGGAGCGATAGCCCAGCGGGTAGGGCGTTTGCCTTGCACGCCGGCCTGTGCCGGCCCGGGTTCGATCCCCGGCATCCCATATGGTCCCCCGAGCACCGCCAGGAGTAATTCCTGAGTGCAGAGCCAGGAGTAACCCCTGAGCGCCACCAGGTGTGACCCAAAAAGCAAAAAAAAAAAAAAAAAAAAAAAAAAAAAATTCCTCCTGGGGCCCATGAAACAGTATAGTGGGGAGGACATTTGCCTTGCATGTGACTGACGCAGGTTCAATCTCCTGTACCCTAAGCCAGCCAAGACTGAACCCTCAGTGCAGAGCCAGTTGTAAGCCCTGAGCACGATCATAGCCCAAACACTGAAGAGAGAAAAAAAAAAGAGCAAAAGAAAGAAACCATTAACTTTCTACTATTCTGTCCCCAGCTCAGCCACAGTCACGTGCTGATTATAAGAGAAACACTTTTAAGTACAATGAAGTGTTAGGTTGAAAATGAATGTTGGGTTGAAATGTTAAGCATATAGGTAAGTGCAAAAGGAAAAGACGGTACTTATTATTATTTTTTTTTTTTTTTTGCAAAGAAAACCCAAGTATTAACATTAAATAAGGCGAGGTCTGTTTAATAACCCTTCCTCAGCAGGCCGAGGGTTTTCCCCAGACATTTTCCAGCCGTTTGTTTTTATCTGGAAACACAGAACTTGGAAAATTACTCACTGGGATTTCACAGTACAAGGCTAAAGTCATTCCAGTCCTCTGCAATAATTTATGTAACTTAAAACATAAGCATAGTCACCAGAGTGAGAGTGAGAGCGAGAGCAGTGAGAGAACGAGCGAGCAAGCAAGAGACAGAGAGAGACAGAGAGACAGAGAGGAGAGAACATAGGAGGGAAGGTGCTGGCTGGCCTTACATGCTATGTGGTTGCTGTGATCATGACCTGGGTTCGAATCCCTGACCCCCCATATGTTCCCACTGAGCACAGCAAGGGGTCAGTCCTAGTACAGAGCGAGGACTAGCCCCTGACCACCACAAGGCAGGCATGACCCCAAAACAAAACCAAAACCTCACAAGCACAGGGCAGTGAGAGGCTCGACGAGCTGGAGCACAATCTGCCTGCTGGCAACCCCAGTTCCACCCTGGGCACCCGTTGGTGCAGTGAGCACTGAGGGAGTGATCCCAAGCACCGACCAGGAGTAGCTACTGAGCACTGCCCAGTGGGACCCCAAAAGTTTGATAATAAATCCAGATGCACAGGAAAGAGCAAGTACAAGCCGCATCCTTTTTATATACGACTCTGCAGTCAGTTCTGGGGAGAGGAAGCCCGAGGATGAGGAGGCCAACAGGTCACTGCCAAGTCAGAGCCACCGGCCCTGCGGAGCTGGCCGCTGACTCTCAGGCCAGGGAGGGGGCTCAGGATAATGGGGGCACTGACAAGGGGGCTCCCAGTGCTACTTCCTCCGCAGGAGTCTGAACTAGAGCAAAGGGGTTCAGGGAGCCCTCTGACTATGCCTTCCCAAGTATCTGACCCTATTCTGACCCCAGAAACTGGTTAAGGCCTGATTTAATTCTGCAGTCAGAAACAAGAAGCCAGGCCCTGATCTGGGCTGCTGAGAATGTAAAGACTGTGGCAGGCCTTACCCGCCCCAGGGGCCTAGCCGAAATCTGTGTGGTCCACAGACACACCCAGCTCCCACCTCAGGCTGTACTGCCCCCACCTGGAAACCTGCCCTGGGGACGCCCCTGTTCCATTCCTGGGTCAGCAACTGCCAGTATGCCCGCAGGCAAGGGCTGTATGACTGTATGTGTGTGTGTGTGTGTGGGGGGGGGCTGATCCTGCCAACTTCCACATCTTTCTCTTCTCTATCCATCACCGGTTGTTCGACCCCTTAGAGCAGCAGGGGAGCCAGACGTTGGCTGTTTCCCTGTCTATAAAATACACTTATTTGTTCATTTTAGGACTGGAAAGAAGACAAGATTCTCCCAGATCCTTCCTTATGTACTCTCCTAATGTGTTGATAATATGGGATGTGAGACCAAAGTCAATAAAGTGCAATAAAGTACAAAGTGCAACCCACAAAGATAAGCTCGAGGAACACCGAATAGGAAAGCCAAGTTCTAAACCGACGACAAATACAAGTAGAACCTGACTTCAAAAATTAGAGTGCAGGGGCAGCTGACCCGGGTTCCGTCTGGCATCCCATAGAGTCCCCCTAGCACCACCAGGAGTGATCTCTGAGCACAAAGCCAGGATAAGCCCTGAGCACAGCTGGCTGCGGACCAACTCCCATTGCCCCACAAAAATATTTATAGTGCAGGGCTGGGGATATAGCTCAGTGGTCCAACACCTGCCTTGCACTTGTGAGGCCCTGGGTTCAACTCTGGGTATTGCAAAAAAAAAAAAAAATCTGAATTTTTCTTTAGCCTCTCAAAACCTGAAAGATCAGTCAGAAACGAGAGTGGGGATGGGGGCCGAGTGACAGGAGCCGGAAAGGCACTTGCCTTCTGCGTGGCCAACTCAGGTTCCAACCCTGGTACCAAGAGGGTCCCCCAAGCTCCTCCAGGAGTGATCCCTGACCACCGCTGGGTATAGCCCCAGAACAAAACAAAAAGAAAAATAGAGCGGACAAGCAGTTAACGGGTATCTCACATGGTGTCCACTAAGAGGAGTCTTCTTTCAGGTTCAGGAAACTTGAACTGACATATAATTACATTACAATAACACAAAGGCTTAATTCAACCTGATAGGAGCGAATTTGCAGGTCAGAGAGATGGCACAGAAGGGAGGGTCAACCTCAGCTCAGTTCCTGGCACCCCATCTGGTTCCATGAATGCCACCAGACGTGATCCCTGAGCGCAGAGCCAGGAGTCAACCTAAGCAGTGCTGGGAGTGGCCCCGGAAAAAATATGAAAAAAAAGATGCAAATGAATAACCAACAAACAGAAAACAAGAAGGGCACAAAAAACTTTCTACACTATATTTTCCCTAATCTCTTCAGAGTTATCTAGTCAAGATAAAACTAGGCTTTCCTGCTGACTGGGAAAACTATGATAAACATGCCCGTTTTCCCCTTAGGGTGAGAACGTTCAGTGACCCAGACGGGGGCTAGAGGTGGTCTACAACAGGGTTTCTTAAACTTTTCTACCAGTGACCCCTTTTGGTTCAAGCAATGCAGCTGAGGGAGCAGTCCCAGGAATACCCAAGATTTGTGACCTAAGGCTTCGTGCCCAGACTCCCCAGCCCCAGGCCCGCATACTTCCTTGGATCCCAAACTCCCCTCAGGCCAAAGCCCCAGACTGTCTTCACACATCCCAGCCCTCCCAAGCCAGCGCCTCAATTCCTGGGATCCACAGGCCGGTTTGGGTGAGTTTGTGGTTTGGGATCCACAGGCCAGTTTGGGTGGGTTTGTGCTTTGGGTTTGCTGTGGCCACCAATGTTTGGGGGGGCACCTCCTGCAGACTTCAACAGAAACATGCCTGGTCACCCACTAAAAAATAGCGGTGACCTTTCCAGGAAACACAGCAAGCTCCCTCTCTCTCTACATGCCTTCCCGACTGAGAGAAGCCACTGCCAGGTCTTCCCAGGTCTCTATTCCCAGGTCTCCCTGGTCTCTCCCAATGCTGCCAATACTCCCAGGGGCCCAAGTAACATGCCTCCCCATCAGCAGTGCCACCCACCCCACTGCTCAGAGCACGCCAATGAATTTCACCTACTCTTGGTCCTGGGTTCCTCCATAGAGTCCCCTAAGCCCCGCCAGGAGTGACCCCTGAGTGAAGAGCCAAGAGTAAGCCTGGGTATCACTGACTGTGGCTCTAAAAACCAAGTTATTTAATTTTTTCAAACATTTAAAATGCAAGTTCACATCGAGGAAACTCTTTCCTTAAGGACTTTCCTTCCTCCAGTCCTTTGAAGGTCGGACGTCCTTGGGAACCAAAGCTGGGAACCAGGCCTCAGGGCAGAAGCCCGCAGCCTAGGGGAGAGGAAGGAGCAGGGGCCACTAGGAAGGTCCCAGCCCTCAGTGCCGACCCTGAGCAGGGCCCCCTTTCCTTTCTCAGTCACCACCACCCACACCGTGGCCTCCTCCACCTAGTCTAATGTGTGAAGACCCACAGTTGCAGGCTCTGTGCTGACAGCCCACATTGTCCACCCCGGTTGTGTGACTGACCACACGCAGCATCACCACACTTGGCCTTCACAAGATTCCCCCTCTTCTCCCTGCCCCTAGGTCTGACCCAGGTTGAGCTCATTTTTTCCATTCCTCCCACTTATCTTTGCCTATTCAAAGTAAATAGTTTGCTTTCCTTTGGGGCCCACATCAGTGCTCAGGGATCACTTCTGGCAGGGCTCGGGAAGCAGACATTGAATCCTGGTCAGCCACAAGCAAAACAAGCAACCTGCACACTGTCCTATCTTCCGGGTCCCTGAGGCACAATATTTTACTAGTGGATAATCCTAGGCCAGTCTTTTTCGTTCAACTGACATCTGCTGAGCTTCTAGTCCCCATTGGGTGCCTGGGGACGCCAAGAGCAGAGCAGGTAACAGCAGCCCCACCCTCCAGGGACAAAGGACAGGGCGGGGATAAGATCCACCACTACTGTAACTACACAAGGCAGAAGCATGCACACGCGGGCAGTACCAAAGGAGTGGAGGAGGCTGCGAGTTCCCTGCCACGACTCCCTGAACCTCACGGTTTCCCAGGAGCATGGGGGGGGGAGGCTCCAGGAGCATGGGAAGAGACGGGAGAGGCAGGCTTTCCAGGAGGGCTGGCCAGCACAGACAGAGAGGACAGGGGCCGGAGCAATAACACAGTGGGTAGGGCATTTGCCTTGCACGTGACTGACCTGGTTTTGGTCCCCAGCATCCCATATGGTCTCCTGAGCACCACCAGGAGTAATTCCTGAGTGCAGAGCCAGGAGTAACCCCTGAGCATTGTCGGGTGTGACCCAAAAAGAAAAAAAAAAAACAGAGGGACAGGACAGATGGACCTTCCGCATCAGCACAGGGAGTCACAACAGTCGTTACTGCTGCTACTGGTATTACTGAGACACTTCAAGGCGGCAGGGATGAACTGCTGCAAGCTTGATTCTGATTTGACCCCATCCACCTGGGGTACACAGGTCGCGGTACCACAAGGCCTGAGCGGTTCAGGTCAGCACCAAGTTGTTAGCCCTATTAATCATTTCCTTCCTACAGTGACCCTGGGGCGGCAGGTATGATCAGCGTCTACAAAGATGAAGACACCCGGGAGAGAGGGAGGTGGAGGGGGCACCCAACGCCAGGGCCGGAGCTGCCTGCCACTTCACCCCCTGCCTAATCTGGGGGCACCTTCCAGGACACTCAGTGATTTGCGGGAAGCGCTCAGGCTAATCCCTCTGGAATCCCCAGCAACTGGCTGGAGCCGGAAGGAATGAAGAACATAATGAGAGCCAGTAGAAGGTAACACCCCGCTGGGGCCAGCCCCAGGAAAACCTGGCCCTCCCTCCAGGCACCACTGCCAGCCGGGTGTTTGGGGGAGGGGCTGACCCCAAACAGGGGCTCCCCAGGGAGGAAGAAGGGCCAGAGGAAGGCCGAGGGCAAGAGCAGAGAGCTGGTCACCGGGAAAGGCCAGAGGGGGCGGGGCAGGAATGTCCCAGCAGATCTCCCCACCCCGTTGGGCAGCTCATGAACCTCTGCCTCCGTTTTCATGTTTTATTTTTGCATAACGACCACACCCTGTGTTGCTGGGGGGGGGGGCAGGGGCAATAGGGGGGTGCAGGGGAGGGGCAGCGGTCCTGAGGGCGGAAGTCAGGGCCCTAGCCTGGTGCTCTACCACTTGAACTATCCTCTCCAAGTCTTCAGAGGATGGACTTTGCAACTGTCCCTTTAAGTCTGCAAGCCCGCATCTACCGTTTATTCGGCCTTCACTGGGCAGGACTGAGGCCAGGCAAGAAAGCGTTAAGGAGCCACTTCCTGCAGCTCGCGGCTGAGGAGGGGGAAGGGAAAGGCCAGGGGCGGTGAACACTCAGGTGTACTCTCGGCTCCTGGAGTAGCTCCCTGGCAGTCCCTGATATCGCGCCTGATAAATTAGCTCAGGTGCTCTGCGCCTGCCCGTCCCGGGCGAAAGCTCCTGTACCGGCTCTGGGGCCCCGCTGTCCCGGCAGGACACGCACCATCTAGAACGCGAAGGGCCGGGCCGGGTCCCCGGTCAGTCTCACCCCGCCCGGCTCTTTAGCCCATCAGGGGCACCAGCCTCCTCCAAGAGGCTGGCGACGCCAGCGGAGATCGCAGGGCAGATCCCGGAGGGCTGCGGGGCACCGGCCCCACTCACCTGGTCACCACCACCGGGCCGGGCGGCGACGAAGAGAGAGGAGGACAGCAGCAGCTGTGTCTGCGGAGTTCCGGGACGCGGAGGTTACAGCGAAGATCCCAAGCCAAGCCAGGTCCCAAGCGCACTGAGAGAGAAGTGGACCGCGCCGCAGCCGCTCGGGAGGGGCTGGAGGAGGAGCCATCGGCCTGCACGAAACTTCCGGAGCCGCCGCCCATGCGCTCAGGGGCGCCGAGTCAACCAATCAGAGGGGGAGGGGGGTGGGGCGGAACTCCCGGAGGGGCGGGGCTAGGCATGGATAGCCAACCAGGTGGGGCAGGACAGGGAGGGGCGAGCCAACAGAGGGCTTAGGGGGCAGGGCCAGCGCAAGGCCCGCCCCCAGGTGAGGGCCAGCCCTGTCCCCTAGGGAAGCCGCTCTCCCCAAGAGTCCGGAGGAACGTCCAGGTTGCACCGCTTCCCTAGGCCGGAACGCGAGGGGAAACTCTCAAGCGGTGCCCCTCATCCACTCTTGCTGCCTGCCTGCCCAGTTTCTCCAGGTGGGTCTTGCCCTACGACATACCGACAGGAAAGGGAGTCCCCAGTCCCCTCCCGCCGGGAGAATCTTCAGCCTTTGTAGCAAAGAGAACTTTTTTACTTTGAAAAGGCCAGGCAGTGTCTGTTAACGGAGGGCACGTAGCTTTATGACTTTACGACTTTCCACCGCAATCCCCCTCTATCCGGGCATCAGCCTGCCGTGTCCTAATGACAGGGCTGGTTTTGCACCGGCTCTGGGGTTCCCCATGCCACGTGGACGGGGCTGGTTTGCACCGGCTCTAACACGCCAATGGTTTTCGCATTAAAAATAGCGTAAGACAAATGGCAACTAAGAACCATTTTTACAAAACACCTAAAAAAAGAACCCTCAGAATTGTCAAGGTCATGGGAAAGAAGGAAAATCTGTGACACATAACACAGATAAGCCAGAGAAAAAACATGGAAGTTTAGTGTAACAAGGGCTACTGGGAAGGGGACACTAGTAAAAGCAAGGACTTCTGGACAGTGCTTTTATTTAGCTCATAATGATGGACTGACATCAGCTCTCATTACAGCGGCACCGTGATTAGTGTGAACCCTGTGTTAACGGCACCGTGATTCATGTGACTGCTGTGTGGACCGGCACCGTGATTCATGTGACTGCTGTGTGGACGGCACAGTTCTCCCTGTAATTCTGAAACTATCCATAACGCAAAATGATGAAGTGTTTGTGGAGTTTTTCAATGCCAAGGGTGGAACCAGGACCTCACACATGCAAGTGCTCCACCACTGAACCACGGGTCCCAGAACAGCAACAAATAGGGGGGTGGGGAATGATGTGGCCACACCTGATGGTGCTGGCTCTGCATGGTGGTCACTCCTAGCCATGCTGGGGGACCATGAGCTGGGCGAGGATCAAATCCCAGCTACAGCTGCCTCCCAAAATTTATTTCTAGGGAAGGTCATATCAGCAACATGAAGGATTTGTAAAGGGATCTTTTAGGCTGAGATTCACTCCACTTCCTCCCATGTTTAGGCGCAGTTTCATGCCCCGTCAGGCACTGTGAGTGCATGTGCTACGTGTGCTGTGCATGAATAAAGGTGTACTTTTACAAAACATGTTTTTCTTTCCTTTTCATCTTTGTTTTTATTTTACTTATTTATTATTTTTCGATTTTTATTTTCTTTCCCATTATGCCTTATATAAACACGATGGTTACGAGTGTTGTTCATGGCCATTTGTTACAGACATTCAGTATTTCAATATACTATCACCAATCCCACAAAGCTTGTATTTCTCTGCCAGTTTTTTTTTTTTACTCACTGCACCTTGCTCAAATCAGTGGGTTCTCATCAGACGCTTTGAAGCACACACCCTGCCTTCCTCAGGTCCTGGCTAGCTGCCCCTCATCACCCTCATCTGCTGGGTCTGAGTACAGGTCCAGGGGTGCAGGACCCTGCTGGAAGCGGCACCCCCTGCGCAGCCTTCAATCGGGCTTGGGGGACGCTGAGCTCTGGAGCCTCTCCTATCCTTGTCCTGTCCCTCACACTTGGCCCTTTTTCTGAACAAGACTGTGTTTGGGGGAGATGATGGGCAAGTACCAGGGAAGCTCGGGCCAGAGGCTCAAAAGCAACTCCCAGGGCAGAGGGAAGAGTCAAGGTCGGGCAAATGAGCACAGTGCAGCCCAATCATTGCTCGGACTGGCTAATCATATACGGACTGGCCAATCATTGCTCGATTGGCCAATCATTGCTCCGGACTGGCCAATCATTGCTCCGACTGGCCAATCATTGCTCCGGCTGGCAGTCATTGCTCCGACTGGCCAATTATTGCCCGGCTGGCCAATCATTGGCCCGGCTGGCCAGTCATTGCTCCGAGGCCAATTATTGCTCGGCTGGCCAATCATTGCTCGGGCTGGACAGGCAGTGTGGAACAGGCACCTGAGGAGTCCCCACTTACCCTGCTGTGTTTACAAGAAGCCCCAATGGCTGGGTGTCTCTCTGCTGGCCCAGGCTTGTGGAGAAATTCACCTGGAATCCACCCAGAACCTCTGCTGGGACGCTGGGAGCGAGCATATATACACACATACACACATTCACACATACAGACCGATGCACAGGCACACATTCATATGTATACACAAATACACTCAAATATACATACACAATATACTTATTTTCACACATACACACTCATGAACATACGCATTCACATATATGCACAACTGTCATATACACTCACACATATACTTATTCTCATATTCACATAATTTCTCATGCTCTCTTGCACACTCACACTAATACACATACACACTCACACAGTCTCACATACATGCTCGCTCACTCTCACACCCTTCATACACACACACACTATCACACACTGTCAACATTCTCTCTACCACATACTCACACACATATGCACACAGTCACATACACTCACCGTACATGCACACTCACAGTGACCTCAAAAAGTGAGCTTCTTTGTTCCTAAAAAGATTATTTTATCTTCATCTTGCATAGGAGCATGATAAAATGCAAGAAGAACCTTCCAAAGTCATGACAGTGAGTGGAAGAATGAAGATGTGGCCTGGAGTGATAGTCGGCAGGTAGGACGTTTGCCTTGCTGGCAACCCACCCGGGTTCGATCCCTGGCATCCCATATGGTCCCCTGAGACCACCAGAAGTAATTCCTGAGTGCAGAGCCATGAGTTAGCCTGGGTATCACCAGGTGTGACCCAAAAAAGAAAAAGAAAAATGCATATATGCTACCACGATTGATGTGCTATTATAATTGTAACTCCAGAGACCAGGGCTCCCCCCTCACAGGGAGTATTTGGGTAAAATGATTAGCTGTAGGGTGACTTTACTCAAAATAAGACCCAGAAGCAGATCTGGAGAGGAGGGTAAAGAACAGCTGGAGCCGGCGGTGCAGAAGCTCCTGGATTCTGTCAGTGCCTTAGAAATAGCAACTTAAAAGAGTGAAATAAGGGCTGGGGTTAGGGCCTCTGAATGATGCTTTCAGGAGGAAATCTGTCACACTTAGACAAGCTGGTTGCTGACGTTTGCTCACCAGATGTATAAGGAAAACTCAGAAAAAGCCTCGGCAACTGCAGGTGATTCTCAGTTAGTATTTCCTGATATACCCCACACCACTAATCACACAGGTTTTCAGAAAGAACTAAGAAAAAGGCAGGGGCGGGCGCTTGCCTTGCATGTGACCTTCCCTTTGGGATCACCTGAGCCTCACAGTGAGTGATCCCTGAGCACAGAGACGGGAGTAATCTCTTAGCACTACTGGGTCCCACTCATTGGCAGAAAAAAAGAGAGAAAGAAAAGGTGGTGAACCAAACGGGAAACAAACTTGGGACACAGAGCCTGCTTTTTGCTGGGACTCACCTGGACAGCAGTTTTCAAACATTGTGGCAAGACACCATAGGTGGTCTTTAGATGGTCTAATGACTCAGAAAAGCACACAAACAATTTCATTTCAAAGAGGTTTAAAAAAAGTCAGGGTTTGGGGTCGGAGCGATAGCCCAGCGGGTAGGGCGTTTGCCTTGCACGCGGCTGGCCTGTGCTGGCCCGGTTCGATCCCTGGCATCCCATATGGTCCCCCGAGCACCGCCAGGGAGTAATTCCTGAGTGCAGAGCCAGGAGTAGCCCCTGAGGATTGCCGGGTGTGACCCAAAAAAGCAAAAAAAAAAAAAAAAAAAAAAAAAAAAAAAGTCAGGGTTTATGTGCACATGTTTTATACGGGCTCGGACTGGTTATGAATTCTCCATTTAGCGGTATTGTGACACATCATTACTTCCATGAAAGGAACTAAGCAAAACTCACCTCTTCAGGCAAGCTGCTCTGAATGACTCACTTTTTTCCTGGCTCAGGGTATGTGTCTTTAAATACCACATTGAAAAAAAAATAGAAACTGGTTTAGGGTGAATTCCTTGTAGACATCTGTGCCACACACGCCTTCCTGACCCAAACAAGCTCTTCAAGTTTCGATGATGAATAGAGGACTGTGCTCACCTTTGAAAATGGGAATTCAACAGTTTATTTTCCCCGGAAGTATGCTGGCCTCCAGCTTGGTGGGAACGCTTGTGGCGGAGGGGCAGGGAGATACAAGACAGAATTCAAACATCTAAAGTCTTCTTCAGTTCTGACATTTGAGCATGAGGCGTTCTCTCCCTCTTTTGTTTTTTTTCTGCCCTGTAAAATCTTTAAGCAGTACTGGAGAGATGCGAGAAGGTCTGGAGCACACGCTCTGTTCATCGGTATCCCAGGCCCACATGGTCCTCTGAGCACTGCCTGAGTTACCCCTAGAGCATCAAACTTGAGGTAGTCCCTGAGCACAACCAGGTCTGTTCAAAACACCCCAGATATAAAAGTTCATAAAATGAGCTACTTTGTTTATTTGTTTCTTTGCTGCATCAAATGAGGCCAGGTCAAGTGAGTACTTCAGGAAGATGTCTCAGCTATAAGCAAGATCTTAAACATTTTTCACTTGCCACCCCTTCACCTCAGAAATTTTTACATAGGACCGGAGGCGATAGTCCAGCGGGTGGGTGCTTGCCTTGCATCACGGCCAACCCAGGTTCGATCCCCGGATCCCAGATGGTCCCCCCGAGCACTGCCAGGAGAATTCCTGAGTGCAGAGCCAGGAGGTAACCCTGAGCATGGCCGGGTGTAACCCAAAAAGAAAAAAAAAGAAAAGAAAAAAATTTTGGGTCACACCCGCAATGCTCAGGGGTTTCTCCTGCTCTCTGAAACTACTCCTGGCGGTGTGCTCGGGGAACCATCTGGGATGCTGGGGATCTAACCCGACGCATGGCCAGCCCTCGTGCAAAGGCAAATGCTACCGCTAGGCTATCGCCCGCCCCAGATAGAAAGAAATTTTTACATAACCTCTGGTATATGAAAATAGACATGGAAATAAATAATTTACTGGTAAGAAATCTTAAATTTTTCTGAGATAAATTTATCTGTTTGGACCACACTGGCAGTACCCAGGGCTTGTTCTTGGTTCTGTGCTCAGGGATTACTCCTGGCAGTATTCTGGGACCATGCTGTGTGCTTGGGATCAACCACAGATGCATGAAAGGCAAGCACCTTGACTGTATGCTATCTCTCTGTACTATCTCTCTCGTACTCTGGAGAGGCATGAGAGCTATCAGTCAAGTTAGCTGTGAATGCTTCAAAGACTCTCACCTGGGGCCAGAGACAGTACAACAGGTAGGGTGCTTGCCTTGTAGTGTGACTGCCTAAGTGACCTAGGTTTGCAGTCAGACATCCCGTGGAGCCCCCCTGAGTCCAGCGCCAGGAATGATGGCCTGAGCAGGAGCCAGGAACAAGCCCCGAGCACCCCACTGGTATGCCCCCTAAACCAAAAAGAAGAAAAGAAAATAATTTATTTTCACAATTTTAGAAAATCCATGTAAGAGTAACAGTGAATCAT
>JAJIBD010039093.1:0-20602 GCA_021461705.1 Cryptotis parvus | reverse complement strand
TTTTTCTTTTTTCTTTTTCTTTTTTTTAAGTATTTTTATTATACCACCTGCAAAGATATACAATTACAAAAGATATAAAAAGTTCATATTTGGGCTTTGGTCATACAGTGTTCCAGCACCTCTCCCTCCCTCCACCAGTGCCCATCTCCCCCCACCACTCAACCTCCCCGGTTCCTCTCCCTTTCCCCAGCCCACTTCCATGGCAGGTTCTTTATTTCTTTCCCTTTCTCTCTATTTCTTTCCTTCCCTTCTTGGCGGGTTCCAGAACTATGGATTGCAGAACATACATTAAAAGGTTGTTCATGTGTATCCTTGCCTCTATTTAATGCTCAGTTCTAGGTTGGTACTAGTACCCCCGACAATTATTAGCACACTGTTCCATTTTCTGTCTTACCAACCTCTCTGGGACTCCCCACTAATTGTGATAATCTCCCGGCTGTTTTCAAGACCTCCTGAGCTATGTTTCACTTGACCTTGATATTGGTATCATAATATGTACATATATATTTATGTCAGGCAACTAAATGCAGCCATTCTTGTATCTGTCTCTCTCCTCTGGCTAATTTCTCGCCAACATAATCCTTTCCCATGTCCATCCATTTACAGGCAAATTATAACCTCATTTTTCCTAACAGCTGCATAGTATTCCAAGGTGGTATGTAGCAAAGTTTCTTTATCCAGTCATCGATTTTCGGCACCCCCTGGTTGCTTCCCGATTCTGGCTAATGTGAATAATGAAAAAGAGCCCTTTCACGGTGCTTTCATGTGCTATGAATCTCTTTTTAGGAGATTTGAATCACCTTATGCTTTTTCAATTTATTTTCATTTTTCTAAGGGAACAAGTATTAGCAGTTCTTCATCATTAGAATGTGTATATATGAGACTAAATAAATTAACATCTGGACACTTTAATAATTCATGATTCTAAACTCATCATAGACTGTCCCTTTGAATGTGTCATGCCTGACTTCATCCCAGGGAAACCTCTTGTTTAAATAGAATTGAGTCACTTGAAGAATTCCGGAGGAGGCTCTAGGAATCTGTATTAGTCTTACTTCAAAGGCATATTTCAAATACAGGTGTACACATGTGATAGAGCACTGTAATTCCTAGTGCTTCTAGAAAAGCTCTCCTAAATTAATATTATTTAAAATACCTTTAGTAGCCTTCTTATATTTATTATCTCATAATATTTATATATTTACTTTCACATAGTATAACATTTCCCTTCATGCTTTGATTTAAAAGTCAATTATGTGTTTATAGCTACAAATTTTCTTGGGATTTATTCTTTGGCGCCTCTTTTATTATAAGAATCTTTAATATGGTTAATCATGTTACAGGAGACCTGAGATTCAGGACTTTCATGCTGCTTTCCTCATAGATATTTTTACTGGAGATTTTTTCAAGTGTAGTAGTAGTGATTATTGTTTCACTCAGTGGGATCTCCAAGAGTTATTGGGATTTCCAGGGTCCCCTGGAGAGCGGCCGGCCCAGCAACTATTTTCCTCCTACCGATGGACAAAGGAACAAAACCACAGGCCTCTTGGTAGTCGAGCCTTTAATGTAAGTCAAGTCTGCTAGCTTAGTGGGCATCCCAAAGGGTTGGAGGTTGGGGGTAATACAGGAGGTGATGGGCTCTCATGGTCCTGGAACTATAAGAAGGTGTGTTTCCCTCCTTCCCAGGGAAATTCATCAACCTCCTCCCCCCCTTCCTAAGGAATCCCGTCTAGGACTAAGGGACCTACTCTGGGCAAGGGCAGAACTTCAGCACGTTGTTTTCCCTTTTCCTTGCTGGTTAAACAATCATCTTAATATTTCTAGTCATTTTGTAAAACACAAGTAAGAGATACAGATTTAGCTACACCTGGGTTAAACTTCGCGATCGCGATCTTCCCGTTAAATCATCTATTTGCTAGGCGGGCACCAGTTATTATCTCCATATGTCCTGTCTCATGCCAGTAAAGCAAAAGGGCATCGACTTGCTACAGGAACATAAAGAGCCTCAAACCATTATATTAAGGTCGTAGAATGACCTAATATAATTATTACTGGCATTGGCATGTCAAATACAACACGAGCTTCTTGCTAGCTTAGCCGTCGCGGGAGGCATATTCTTTAAACACCTGGGATTAAGCTTAGAAAGTAAATTTCCTTGGGACATCTTGCTATATATTCCAGATTACAGTTCTCAGGCCAGGTTAAATTATCCGAACTCCCCAACAGGGTCCAAAATAAATTGCTTTCTTTGGGTCAAACAGTTTGTTCAATGACTGTGCCCTTTTTGGCTATTATACTGCTTATGCCATTTAGTCTGTCCCATGTCGAGGCCAGGGTAGCTTACTCATGGCTTGCCCTGGGTCCACCTAAGTCCTGCAATGGGACCCATCTTTGGGGGGGTAAGGAAGTAGAATAAATCTAAGGGCAACTGTGGCTTTAGGTTAGGAATATGACAATGTCCCAGGAGTAAAACATTTCAGAGTTAATTAGCTCCTATATTACCAATGCATAGCATTAATTGTCTTCCTGTTCTATACAAAGGGACATTGCTCTAAGATAAAAAATATGCAAAAGGCATATAGGAAGGAGAAGCGAGAACATTTTACTTACAATCACGAGAAATCTAGGCTGGCAAGTCTTTACACTTGGTTAGGGACAAACACCTATAGGAGGTAATCCAACAGCTATGACATTTTCCCAGTACCTGGCTAGTGTCTTCAAGAAGAGAACATTTGTTCTGAATAGGCACTATGCTCCATTAGCATCTATAACCAAATAACAGTAATATTTTACGCTAATTTATTCTTTTATTTTTCTTTTTTCAAACCAGGACCCAAAATAGACCTTATTGATTTTAATTGTTATACTCTTTTTTTTTTGGTTGGGTAACTGTCCATAACATTAGATGAATTTACAAATTCCAGGTATATAGGTATAGAGTATAATTTTACAGTTGTGTACTACAGAATGATCATCAGCAGTCTAGTATTCTGTTGTGCTTCTTAAACTCTTCTAATCAGAATTACCCTTTTTTTTTAAATTTTTTTGCTTTTTGGGTCACATCCGACAATGCTCAGGGGGTTTCTCCTGGCTATACACTCAGGAATTACTCCTGGCGGTGCTGGGGGACCATATGGGATGCGGGGGATTGAACCCGGGCTGGCACAGGCTGGCTGCGTGCAAGGCAAATGCCCTACCTGCTAGACTATCGCTCAGCCCCAGAATTACCCTTCTTGATTGGAAAAAAAATTCGAGTTTTTTTAGCAGAATAGGTAGGTTACCTTATAGAACATTTGAATTTGTTATTCTATTTTGATCGCAGGTGTTGCTAAGGTCCTTTATTTCCCATCATGTTAACTCAGCTGAAAGAATTTATTAAATTCTCACTGCCTTGACCAGAATATACCGTTGAAGATGTGAGCATGCTCTTCTCTGGTACCCAGGGCTGGCTGCCACTGACTAGTAGAACTGAATTCTGTGTGACTGACAGCAACCCTCTTTTCCCCTTGTCAAAGGTGTCTTCCTGTCCCTCTCATATCTCACTCTTGATTCTCAGATTCATTGTCTTTCAAATCTAGAAGAGGCTTATACCTCCTGGGGACTTTTTCCCCCTTCCTGGGAATCTCAGGCTTCCTTCAGAATGAAGCCAGCCCTGGCAGTTACAATCTTGATTCTGCCTGCCCGAGGCAGAGAAGCTCTGTTTGCTTTCTCTTTCCTCCACTTCCCTTTTCTTTCTTGGAAGTCACTGAGTGAATAATTGTGGCGAGAATCAATGCTTGGTTTTATGCTTTCCTTTATTCTTTCTGTTTGCAGTTTAATTAAAACATTACATTCAATAGATGGGTAAGGCCTTCGATGGCTTTTGTTTCTTACCTGTGAAAAATGCAAAGTCTAAAGTTTTGCTTTATAAAGTAAAATTATAGGGGCCGGGCGATAGCCCAGCGGGTAGGGCGTTGCTTTGCACGCGGCCGGCCTGTGCCGGCCTGGGTTCGATCCCTGGCATCCCATATGGTCCCCGGCACCGGCAGGAGTAATTCCTCAGTGCAGAGCCAGGAGTAACCTCTGAGCGTTGCTGGGTGTGACATAAAAAAAAAATAAAGTAAAATTATAGAGACATTAATATTATCAGGAATCATTGTAAATTAATATTACAAATGTGTTTTTGTAACTTAATAATATTCAGGTAATTAGGTTTTATGGCCAAAATTAGTTAGCATTATTCAGTGTAGGAAAATGCAAGAGACATTGATCTTATTCCTGATTTTCTAGTTGGTGGCAGCGGTTGAAGTTGTGGCATTCGTAAGTGTTTGTGTGTAATGTTTGGTTACCTTAAATCTAAACTAAAGAAAAGATAATAAGGGCTGTTATCAGAAAGCCTATTAGCTTTGCCTTAAGATTTAACTACAGTGTTTGCTTTAATAAGTTTATTACAAGAGGAATCACTGTCACTGTATCACTGTCTTCCCGTTCATCATTGATTTACTGGAGAGGGCACCAGTAACATCTCCATATGACCTGTCTCATGCTAGTAGAGCCCAAGGGCATCTGCTTGTTCCAGGAACATAAAGAGCCTCAAACCATTCCATCAGGTCATGGGAATGAGGTCTATAATTGTTACTGGTATTTGGCATATCAAATACGACACGGGTAGCT
Source organism: Cryptotis parvus (assembly GCA_021461705.1). Classification (NCBI taxonomy): domain Eukaryota; kingdom Metazoa; phylum Chordata; class Mammalia; order Eulipotyphla; family Soricidae; genus Cryptotis; species Cryptotis parvus. The sequence goes on along the minus strand of JAJIBD010039093.1, from coordinate 15,949 downwards.
TGCCAGGCTCTGCGTGCAGGTGGCATACTCTTGTAGTCATCTCTAAATCCAGCATTTATTTAAGTAATAACATTAAAATGTTATTACTTTTAAAAATAATACCTGCTATTTAATAATATTTATTTTACTATATCGTATTAAACATTTTTTGGGGGGGTCACACCCAGCAATTACTCTAGCAATTGCTCAGGGATTACTCCTGGCTCTGCACTCAGGAATTACTCCTGGCGATGCTTGAGGGACCATATGGGATGTTGGGGAATGGGGGTTGAATACCTACCTGCTTTGCTGTCGCTTCCAGCCCCCACTATATTTTTAGAATATTTACTTTGGTATTTAACAATATGTTACTTTAAAAATTCTATTCATAAGAATTAAATTAGCATGTATTTTTGTTTTAAAAATACAACTGAGGCTCAGAGAAATAGTACAGTGGGTATGGCACTTGCCTTCATTGTGAACAGCCTGGGTTCCACCCCGGCATCCCCTGTGGTCTCTTGAGCACTGCCAGGAGTAATTCCTGAGCACAGAATCTGGATGACACTTTAGCATCACCAGGAGTGGCTGAGAAAGCAAAAGAAACAAGAAAGCTGAAAAGTGTCTCTTTTGACAAATGTAAAAGTGGGGCCAGATTTCTATCTTGTAAGAAGCTGACCCTGGCATGATTCCCATCACCATCTACATTCCTGTGAGAGCCAGCAGGCATGATGCTAGAGCACAGAGCCAGCCGTAGCCCTGAGTACTGTCAGTCCAAACCCAACCAGACAAGTGTTTAACCAACACATATGTGGGTTCTTTAACGCTGATCTCTGTCTAGTAGCCTTTTGGTTCTATACCACTGAAAGGGAGGAAGGAGCTTTTGTGACAGCTAAAAATTTAAAAGAAAAGGTTTAGAAAGAAGAGCCTGCTCATATGATGGGTCTTTGTAACCATTTTTTCTGTGCCCTGATAATTACAGTAAAAATACACTCCTCATGAAACTCAAGAATGTCCAGGTAGAGAACATTGGCTTAAAGTTATTATATTGGGCAGATGAAAGGATGCTCAATGTCAATCATTTTAGAGATGATAAGGAAAATCACCATGTGAATCAAAACCACTTTGCCCTCACTAAAATAGTTACCAGTTAGAAACAATAAAATTATGGGGGTTGGTGAATCTAGAGAGAAACTTTAGTCTTGGTTCTTTGTTGATGGGACTGGAAAATTGTACAGCACTGTGGGAAAGAATGCATGATTTCTAAGGAGTATAATGGTTAGGGCTGGAGAGAGAGTACAATGGGTTGGGCACTTTCCTTGCATGTGGCTGGCGCAGATTTGATCTGCAGTATTCCGTTAGGTTCCCTGAACACCACCGGAACACAAGCCAGGAGTAACTGGTGAGCATCATTACCGGGTGTGGCCCAAAACCATATATATGTTAGGAAGGATTGTTTCCTGATGAGCACCTAATGCCTCACATTACGTACATGTTATATTTGTATATATTTGTCATATTCTGTATATCTGGCATGTTGTTCATCTGAAGCTAACTTAAAAGTCCTAGAGAGAGATGGGACCAGTATGATATTTGGAAATGATCACTTTGGACAGAAACTGATTATTGCAGTAGGTAAGAGGATATACCTGATAACCTTTCAGTATCTGCTGTAAACCATAATGCCCAAAAGGAAAGAGAGGAGAGAGAGAGAGAGAGAGAGAGAGAGAGAGAGAGAGAGAGACAGAGAGACAGGAGAGAGAGAGACAGAGAGACAGAGACAGAGAGGAAGGAAGGGAGGGAAGGAGGGAGGAAGGAGGGGCCAGGGAGGAAGGGTCCATTTGGGTGGAGGGGATGGGGAGAGGCCAGAGGGAACTGGGGGACGTTTGTGGTGGGAAATATACACTGGTGAAGGGACAGGTGTTGGAACATTATATGACTGAAACCCAATCATGAATTTTTTAATTGTGTATCTCACTAGGATTCTATTTAAGAAAAACCAAATTTTAAAAAAGTCCTGTAATCTTCAGACATTGTGCAAGGGAAATGTTACACAAGACCTTGATGTAATCTAATGAGATATACATGATAGGATTAGCTAAGAAGTGCAGATATGTAGATGTTGAGAACATTGTTTCATAAGCCAAAATACTATTTTTATTAGGGAAATAATATGGGCTCAGATAAAACAAAAATTAGAAGGCACAAGTAAGCCATATTCAACAAAACCCTCCCCCACTGAAACAACCACTGATAATATCACAGAATTTCTATGTATTTGCTAATGTTGCAATAGTGCTCATTTACGACAGAGGTGCTGTGGGCTAGACCCCTGCGCCAAGCACTTGATCTGGGTCGTGCTATTGACTTCTCATGACCACCGGATGAATGGGGTGCTGTTATCTCCTTTTGTCAAATGGCGACACTGACACTGACTTTAGGAGAATTGCCAGTGGGGAGCTCCCTGAGCTTGCAGGGTCTGGGCTGTATACATCACTGGGCACCTCGTCCCTCCAGCTAGATTTAAGACATAAGTATTTGTGCCATGGTGTTTTACATAGCTTTATAGCTTGAGCAGGTCCAAATATACATGAAACTCACAATCAATCACTTTATCCCTGCCTCCTTAGGGCAGATCTTATTTGCATAACACTTGCCATGCCAGCATTTTCCTTTTTTTTCTCTGTGATGTAGTAACTTGTATTTTTGACCAAAACAGAAAAACAAACAAGAAAGATTTAATCTCCTACATAAGCTATTTAAGAAATGCTCTGGGTGCAAGTGATTTTTTTTAATTAAAAAATTATTTATACCACCGTGAGATATACAATTATAAAGATGTTCATGTTTGGTTTTCAGTCATAGTGTTCCAGTACCCATCCCTCCACCAGTGCCCATTTCCCTCCACCAATGTCCCTGATTCCCTGATTCCCTCCCTCCTCCCACCAGCCTGCCTCTATGGCAGACACTTTGCCTTCTCTCTCTCTCTCTCTCTCCCTCTCTCCTTCTCTCTCTTTCTCTCTCTTCCCCTCTCTCCTTCTCTCTCGTCTCTCGCATTGTGGCTTGCAATAAATACATTTAGAGGCTATCATGTGTATCCCTTTGCCTATGTTTGATGCTCAGTTCTAGGCTGGTATTATCATTTACAACGATTATTAGCACACTGTTCCCTTCCCCTGTCCTGCCTAACCTCTGACTCCCACACACTAGTGGTAGATTCCACCACTGACAAGACCTCCTGATCGATGTTTGCAAGTGATTTTAAAGGTCAAATTGCAGGTTTCTTGGTGTTGCTTGATTTGAGTGGCTTCTATAGCTATAGCAATCGACAGGTACAGGTTATAGATGGCCTCTTCTCTCGTTGAATTATTTCATCAGCTCTGCCCAGCAATCCTAGAATACAGATGGTCTTCTCTGGAGATAATGAAATTGCGGCTGACCACCATACCCCTTGCTGGGCATCACGTGCTCTTGTTCCTTGGTGTGGACTGGAAACCGGAGATTCTGGTTCCTTCTGGCTCTGCTGCCTTGGTCTCACTTCATTTGTTCCTGCAATTCCATCAATGTTTTCCTTCCCATTATGATTTTATGGGGCGACTAGAAGGAACTCTTACAAATTGCCTTTTGGTTTTGAAGTGTGCAGATTCTTCCTAAATTCCTGCCCTTTGTTCTCTTTAGACCTTGCCATTCAAAGGGGTCTTCTCCCCTGTGATTTGGAGATGATTAACACTTTTTTCACGCTTTTGCAGTGGCTTTCTAGAATTGGATTCTACGTAACTTGCTTTTTGTCTACCAAGCAGGAAAATGAATCAATGTTTTGTAGTGTGCTTTAAAAAAAACAAAAAACCTTAAACCTACAAGTGATCAGGATTTTTGGTAGCAATGTAATGTTCCTCTAGAAGATAAATTTAGTAAAAAGGAAACGTTTTCTATGGCATTGAAAATAAAGCTGCCTTTTGAAGTAGCGCTTAATTTTCTGTGTAGGTTTAATTAGGAAGTAGCACTTTGTTGTGGGAACATAATCACAGAAGGCCTTTGTTTTATGCAAACCTTTAGACAAAGAGCCGCTTGTTGGCTAGATTCTATAAAACCTCATTAGTTTGGATGTCTGCTGTGGTTTTCTTTAACATTTCTGAAGAATTAAGCAGAACTAGATGGAGACTTATTATTGTATCATCTAAATAGAAATCATTTGCTAAGAACATTGACAGGGTAGAGGGAATTCTTTAAGTAGGGAAATTCCAAATTCCTACAACTGTTATTCAAAGGAATTTTAGAATAGAATATAGCTTGAACACTGGAGCTTCTCAGTAGAAGTCAGACTTGGCTGTTTGTTAAAATAAATCCGGCACCAATCCTTCCTAGAAACTTTATGTTAGAAATTATTAGTATTGTGTATATGTATTTATTCAAAATGATTCTCTTTCAGTTTTCTATTGCTTTATATGGGCCTAAACATTTCAAATCTGATATTTTTCTTGATTTTGATGTCAAAAACTAATAAATTCTTTATCATTAAAAGTAATAAATTCTTTATCATTAAGTACATTGAATTTTTTTTTTTTTTTTTTTTTTTGCTTTTTGGGTCACACCCAGCAATGCTCAGGGGTTAGTCCTGGCTCTGCACTCAAGAATTACTCCTGGCGGTGCTCGGGGGACCATATGGGATGCCAGGAATCGAACCCGGCCGGCACAGGCTGGCCGCGTGCAAGGCAAATGCCCTACCCGCTAGGCTATCACTCCAGCCCCGTACATTGAATTTTTGATCCCAGATATATTTTTTCTTTTTGGGTCACACCCGCGATGCTTAGGGGTTACTCCTGGCTCTGCACTCAGGAATTACTCCTGGCGGTGCTTGGAGGACCATATGGGATGCCGGGATCGAACCCAGGTTGGCTGCATGCAAGGCAAACGCCCTCCCCACTGGACTATCGCTCTGGCACGATTCCAGATATTTTTAATACATTTTAAAAAATCTTCCAGTCTTCTGGGTACACTCAGCCCAGTAACCCAATGTTGTGGGCCTAAGCGTTCGACACTAGGGCCTGGAGATGCCCAATGTGTTACACCTGTGATGCCCCACGAGCCAGGCATTGTGCATCAAACCTGCGGCATTGCCCCTGCCAGGAATGTGCTCTAGGCCTTTGTGCTCTGCCTCACCCTGTATCTCTTAATTACTGCCAATAAGGCATCTATGTTATATATTCATTTTGCTTTTATATATTTGCTTGATCACTTTATTTTTTTATTCAGAGCTCCTCTTCTGGCTGGCCTGAAATCACTAGAAATCTTTATGGTTTAGAACAAGATTCATTTGGCACCTTCGCAATTTTCTGTGGGTCAAGCTTTCAGGAAGGCTTTGGCTGAATGGGTATGTTGAGGTCTGTAGTACTTGGAGACAGGTGGTAAAGGCAGCTGAGGAGTGGGAAGATTTTGGGGGTTCTGGGCAGATGCAGAAGGTTAGACTCTCCTTTTCTGTCATCTCAGGTACCTCTGTGCGGTGGCCGTTGTTCATATAGCAGGTCAAGGTTCAGGATGAGAGGTCTACATCCTGTCTTAGGATTGTAGACCTGGCCCCCGGCGTCACACAGTGCCACTTCCTCTTCACCAGTCTCCAGTGCATAAGCATTAAGTGACTCTAGTCCGTGATGGGGAGATAGATAAGGAATTTAGGAACTGTTCTCAAAGACCCAGAGACTTCTTTCTGCTGGTCTCCAGGATTCATCTATCAATGCCATGCCTTTGTCTCCTGGTGAAGTAATGAACTATAGAATCAAATTGCAGGTAGAGTATGGGCAGGAGAGAGAGCTAGGGATCAGCCAGACAGTGCCTCCAGCCAGAACTGATGTCCTGTCACTCAGAACTGTTTGGCAATCTTCTTTTACCTGCACCAGAGATAGTACGGAGGGTAGGGCATTTGCTTTGCATGCTGATGGCCTGCATTCAATCCTCAGCACTCCATGTGATCCCTTCCCATCAGGAGTCATTCCTCTACACAGAGCCAGAAGTAAGCCTTGAGTTCTGCTGGATGTGGACCCCAAGAACAAAACAGCAGGAACAACGAAAAGTTAAGACTACAGTATAAGAACAGTTTGATGTGAATGGCAAGTGAGGTGAATAATGGAGTTATTTGTGGCCGGTCCTCAAGAGCTTTAGAGTATTTTCTTTTTTTTTCTTTTTTTTTTTTTTTTTTTTTTTTCTTTTTTGGGCCACACCTGCCAATGCTCAGGGGTTACTCATGGCTCTGCCCTCAGGATTACTCCTGGCGGTGCTCAGGGGACCATATGGGATGCCAGGGAATCGAACCTGGGTTGGCTGCATGCAAGGCAAATGCCCTACCCACGCTGTGCTTTCACTCCGGTCCCGGTATTTTGTTTCTTGACAAGGTTTATTTGTAAGTTTTATCATTTGTAAATTATCAGTGCTTGTTTACCAAGCAGTGAAACATAGCTGTTTCTGTTTAGCACATTTCAGTTGAAAAGCTCTTTACACTTTCCTTTTATTTCCTTTTTGTGTGTTTGCATCTTACCAACAGGAATTCTTCCATTGGGCTTTCCCAGGATTCTGAGAAATCAGCAAAGAGAGTTTACAGGGGCTCCGTCAAAATAGATATTTTCCACATCCCTGGTAGTTTTGGCTTCAAAATAAAAGAGTTTTGTATATTTATGGAAAGAAAAAAAAAGTCCATTTTGAGGTTGTTACTTCTTCCTGTTTTATTAAAACTAAAGAAGAAAGATATCTTAATTTCTAAAGAGATTCCTTCTTTTTCCCTCCCTTCTTCCTTTCTTTCCTTTTGCTTTTTATGCATATCTTCAACTCAAATTGTGACACTTTCATTTCAAAAGATAGATGTGTAACAAATTAAACAAAATAGCATGTGAATATCTTATCTGTATCTCATAAAAAGTTAAAAAATAAAAAAAACCTCTTGAAGTCTGGGAGATACTCAGAGGGTTAGAACACCTGCTGTGCGGGCCGGAGCGATAGCCCAGCGGTAGGGCGTTTGCCTTGCACGTGGCCAGCCTGTGCTGGCCCGGGTTCGATCCCCGGCATCCCATATAGTCCCCCGAGCACTGCCAGGGAGTGATTCCTGAGTGCAGAGCCAGGAGGAACCCCTGAGCGCCGCGGTGTGACCCAAACAGCAAAAAAAAAAAAAAAAAGAACACCTGCTGTGCATATGGGGGGGTCTCCTTTTTGAGCCCCGCTAGCCTCCTGCTCCCAAAGACTGTCAGGTGTGACCCAGGAGGCCCCCCCAGCTACAACCGGTCAGGGCTGCCCTGCAATGTGGACCTGATCATTGACCCATGGAGTAACAGGGCGAGGACATTGGGTTGTACAATCTGCTAGGAGTCCCACACCTAAAGCTCTTGTTTTTTTAATGGTTTCTTTAGGTATCTTCTTTTATTATGATATGGAAGTGGAACTTTTAAGAGGAGGAAAGTTTGTCGCTTGCCACTTGTTTTCCCATTGTTCATCATTTTCTTGAGTAGGCGCCAGTAACATCTCCGTTTTTTGGGAATGAGGTCCATTATTGTTACTGTTTTTGGCATATCGAATACACCATGGGTAGCTTGCCAGGCTCTGCCGTGGCTCTGGGTTCATCCACGGGGGCCCAGTCTTTTTCTCTCTCAGACCATCAACCATCCAGGGTCCACAGGGCAGAGCCCTGGGTGTAGACAAGCCTGTGTCCTGTCTGCCACCTGCAGATGCAGCCGGGCACCACAGCCACACCTGCAACACCTCGAGGGGCAGGGAAGAAAAGTTTTAGAAAAGTATTTTAGAACCTATGATTCTAACAACTAGGAATTATGCTTTGATCTGGTTGTATCAAGCCTTAGGACACTGAACCTTTCGATAATTCATGATGTCTGCTTATTGGGACCTGGGGGCTCTCAGGATTCATTGACAAACTAGACATTGACGACATGCAGAGGGCCCTTAGCACAGAGAAAGTACAACACAACCCAGGTTCTGTCTTATGTGATCGTAAGACCCAATGATCACATTATTATCATTGGGTCTTAAGTCATTGTTTAAGGCTGGCCTTGCCATCAGGAGAGGAGCAAGCAAGTAAGAGGCTTGTTCTCAGCTGGAGGTGTGGGATGCTCAGGAGCTGAGGGCTGAGGAGTGTTTGTAGGAAGGCCTGCTTAGGGGGTCTGGGAAGGAACCCAGAGGAAGAGTGCATGAAGGAGGCTGACAGGGATTGAGGAAGGATGTGCCAAGTCCCTTAGTGGAAGAGCATATTTGCAGTGCTAAAGTAGTGCATCAGATCAGTGCTAGTGTGTGCCTCCATTTCCCCAATGGATTGAGGCAGAATAGACGTGCAGTGAAATGAACAAGTCTTAGGCTATACAGGCGCATGTGAAAGCCACACCCTTATAAAGAATCAGAATATTCTGTTTCCCTAAAACTTCCCCCAAACTCTTTCCGTCAATTCTGTTCCAGCTCACTTGCCATGAGGGAAAAACTCTGTTCTGAGGTTTTATTTAGGTCATTTGTTCCCATTATATGTCGTCTACATTACATTGTGTACATTAAATCAGCAATGCATCCTTTGTGAGCTTATGACTGGCTTCATTCTCTCCATGCTGGGTCTACAAGAGTCTTTTACTCTTGCTGTATTGCTAGTTTATCCGTTCTCATTAGATCTGTGGGCTATTCCAGTTTTATATTCTGCTCCCATTTTATTGTATTGATGCATAAGTTTGTATCCAACTTGTTTATTATAATACATTTATTTACTACCACATGATTACTATAGCAACATTACCTAATATTGCTTATCAATTTGTATAATTATTACTTATTTTCTATGATGAGAAAAATGAAAAGACTTAAATTTTTATTATAGTGCTGTGGGTGTTAATCACTATATTAGAGCTTACAGAATTTATGTTACAGTTGTAATAACTTTGGGCTATTATAAACAAAACTTCCTGCCCCTCGAGGTTTTGCAGGTGTGGCTGCAGTGCCCAGCTGCATCGACAGGTGGCAGACAGGAGACAGGCTTGTCTACACCCAGGGCTCTGCCCCGTGGACCCAGGTTGGTTGATTGTCTGACATAGAAAAAGAGTGGGCCCCCTGGGATGAAGCCAGAGCCACGGCAGAGCCTGGCAAGCTACCTGTGGTGTATTCAATATGCCAAAAACAGTAACAATAATGGACTTCATGGGGCCGGAGGGATAGCCCAGCGGGTAGGGTGTTTGCCTTGCATGCGGCTGGCCTGTGCCGGCCTGGGTTCGATCCCTGGCATCCCATATGGTCCCCCGAGCACTGCCAGGAGTAATTCCTGAGTGCAGAGCCAGGAGTAACCCCTGAGCATTGCCGGGTGTGACCCAAAAAGCAAAAAAAAAAAAAAAAATGGACTTCATTCCCAATGAATGGAGACGTTACTGGTGCCCGCTCGAGCAAATGGATGACCAATGGGAAGACAAGTGACAAGTGGTACAAGTGATAAACAAAACCGCCATGGACATTCCTATTTAAGTCTTTATTTCTGAACTGATTTTCATTTCTCTAGAATGAAATTGGTTGGCCAAAGATATGTGTTTTTTTAACTTCATAAGACTTGATAAACCTTAGTTCATAAAGTACTTCAAGGCAAGGAGTTTTTTTTTTTTTTCTGGGAATAATTGCCTTGTGCTATCTTGCTATCCAATAGTTCTGGAATATTTTACCTTCTTTGTTCAGGTTTTTTCTTTTGCCTCAATATAGTCATGGAGTATCCATGTATTTTTGGGAGATGAAGCTGGAACCCAGGGCTTACTCCTGACTCTGCGCTCAGGGATCACTTCTGGTGGGACTCAGGAGTCCATATGGGGTGCTGGGAATTGAACCTGGTCAGCCTCATACAAAGCAAGTATCTTGGTTTCTGTATTATCTTTCCAGTCTCACCAATTTCTTCTTGATTTCTTCAGGAAGAATTTCTTCTGCTAGCTTAGGCAGAACATAAACTTCACAACCACAAATCTCAATGAGGTGTCTGTGATGCTAAAGGAGTGATAAGGATAGAAAGTCCAGTGATGCGGGTAGTTTACTACTTGAATCCTTTATACGTGGCTTATATAAACAGGGTTCATACGGTAATATGTTAGCTCAGATTCCTTTGAGTGAGGAACCACCATATTCCTTACAGTGGCTACACCATTTTCCTTTCCCACTTCAGCTTTTAAAATAAATAAAAACCTTCCTTCCTAAACTCCTGATTTGGAGATTGTCTTTGAAAATAAGCTTTAAAGTAATGTCAACTCATTGCCTGTCAAAATGACTGGTAGATGTCCAAAATTACAGAAAAATGAGAATTAAATGACACAGACTAAGGTTATGTAAAAATGAAATCTAGTAAAAGCAAAATATTGCCTTCTAGTCTCTCCAATGCTAAACCTATAAATGATTCAGTGACCAAAGGAGAGAGAACTATAATTATTGTTTCTTGGTGTTGTAAATGTATAACTAATGGGTTAATTTTTAATAGAGTTAATGAAGTTCAGATTTCTACAGCTTTCCCAGGTAGTGTTGACAGTTGGATTTACAAGACTTACTGATTAGGGACCCCTTTTACTTTCATAGAAGATGATAATGGTGTGTTTTCTCATGAAAAGAAATGAGAGGAAGGGGTGTGAAATAGATGAACCATTACTAAATTTGTTGGATCACTAAAGGCCAGTATGAGAAATAAGATACATACTGGTATTGTAAACCTCACAAAGGTAAAGTGTGAGATACTTGCCTAGCATGCAACTGTGTCCATAACCCTGTTTTGACTCCCGCCTCTATGTACAGTCCCTGAACATAGAACCAGGTCTAGCCGCTGAACACAGAGCAGGAGAGGTCCCTGAATATCTCCGGGGGTGGCCCCAAGCTCCCCCAGCTAATAAGCAAGGAGGCGAGTTTCCAACTGTAAATTCTCTGAGACTGGGGAAAGTGTGAGCAGTGTGTTGCTCAGTTCATCTCACATCGTCACACCATACTACAGCAGTGAGGTATGGTAAGAAAGACTGCTTGCATTGGAGAACATATGGCCAGCATTGGAACGGCATGCTGAGTTGACTTTTTAAAAATGATTTTAGTGTTTTAGTAAGGCACCTGGATTTACAAACTTTTTCATAATAGAAATTCAGACATACAGTGTTTCAACCTTGCCACCAGTGTAAGTTCTTCACCGGTGTCTAGGTTCTCTCCAGCCCCCACCCCTAGCCTGCTTCTACCAGGCACATTTTAAAATTGGATTATTGTAATTTGGGTCTCATGTTTACAATGTTGTTGGCTCTGTGGATTTTATTTATAGATGTTTGTATATATACATATACATACATGCATATATAGTATATATAGCATGTATATTATATATGTATATCTATATGTTATATATAGCATGTGTACAATATATACATATATCACACCTCCGCACCACCCATGTGCTCGAGCACTGCCCCTTATCCCTGCCTCTATCATCTTCTGTTTGTTTCTCCTACTTGACCCTTTAATTTCTCTATTTTGCTGTTGCTATCATTTCTATAATCTAGGGTCCAGGGTAATCTAGGCAGCCACCTCCATTTATACCTTGCATTCCCTTGTCCTATTATTTCTTACACTCAGATAAGTGAGATCATCCAGTGTTTGTCCTTCTTCCCGTTTACTTCACTTAACATGATCTCTTCCAGTTTCACCCAAGTTGCAGTGAATTTCATGGTTTCGTTATTCTTTCCAGCTGCATAGTATTCCATTTTTACATATAATACAGTCTCATTATTCACTCATCTGTTGAAAGACATCTATTAATTCTATATCCTAGCTATTGTGTAAGTGCAGCAATAAATAATGGTGTGTTACATGCTTTTAAAAGAATGCTTTTTCTCTTTGGGGCTAGATAACCTCATTCTTTTCTGTGTAGAAACAATCATCTTTCATGATTTCCCAGCACCAACACCTGATACCGTCAGCTTTTCATCCCTGCTGACTGTGTCACTCTCTTGTTTAAGGTTCTCAAATGATGTAAAAGTTTTAAACACGGTGCAGAGATCTGTACCGTGTCCACTCTCGCCCTAGCTGCCTGCACTCAAGCCATCCAGGAGATTCTATACCAGTTCCCTCTGACCATATTCCCCATCCTTCATCCTTTTAGCCCGAAACAGACTGCTCAGTTTTCCTCTTAAATCCTTTAAGGAAGCCTTGCAGAATGCCTACACCATCTTCTTCAGACATTAGACTTGTCTCCCAGTGCCTTCTGTCCTTCTCAAGGGTACTTGGTCAATGTCTGACTTTCTATATGACAATATAAGTGCTCAGTTAGCTTTAGCTCAATGGAAATCTGTGAGTGGTGATTCTTGCTCCTGACAGTGTATCCCAATACGGCTCTTCCTTGCTGGTATTGCTTCTGCTTCTCTGTCTTCCTACCCTCCCTGGGGAAGAGAGAGGGTAGTGAAGTAAGACCTTGTATGAGGTGAGACCTTGGCTCCAATTTTAATACTGTGTGGCTCCCCAGGCAGTATGGGATGTGGTCTCAGAGGCCCTGAGCACTGTTAGGGTGGTCCTAGTGTTCCCGAGCACCAAACAGCTGGAGCAACGCTCTTTCATAGAGCCTGGCATAGACATGTGCAACCTGGTTCCCCACTGATGTCCAGGAGTTACCCCTTGGCATCCTGAGCATTGCTTGGAAAGTTATCCTCGGCCCCAGAAGCTGTTTCCTCTTTATAGCTTGAGCTCTTCTTCTCCGTATGTCTTGACTCTGTAGAAAGGGAAGAACTAAAAATTTAACTTATTCTATCCTGTAGCTAAAATTCCATAATTATCAGTTGTATCTGGAAGAATTTGCAAACAATTGCTTGCTTGATACTTTCTTGAGACAAGTGCTTTTAGGTAGTCCAAAGGTCTTTGACCTAGTTCAGGGACAGTGATAATGCAATTCTTTAAGGGCCCCCTGGCTACACTTTAAAAAAATGGCTTCACAGAGGTCAACCTTTCTTCTCTGTTAATTTTATATACTAAGCCCAAAATGAGGCAATAACAGTAAAGCAATGAGCTAAAATATAATAGAAATGACATTTTAAGGTAATTGCCTAAAAGAGGTTTATCTGAAATGTGTATTACATTATTTTATATGCTCATTTTTAACCCTCTTGGTTTCTTGTTCTTCCTGTTCGTGCTACTTTACATGTTTATGAGTTGACTAGAAACTTTATATTCAATATATTTTTAAAGAGATTTTTCTCCATTATAAAACTTTAGTAATAAACTTAGAAATTATTGCAATCAAACTAGAGTGAAATCATGAACAATGTCTGTTAGTTCCGACATCCTTGTTCTTTCTATAAGATGAGCTATTTGGCTAAGCTGTAAAGGTTATCTAAGTAGGGTCACCTCACACAACACTGAGAAGTTTATTATTTAATTATTTTTTTGTTTGTTATGATCCCATATTTTTTGTTTTATTTTATTTTACTTTATTTTATTTTATTGAGTCACCATGCCATATAGTTAGGCTATTCATGATCGGGTTTCAGTCACACAATGTTCCAACACCCGTCCCCCACCAGTGCACATTTCCTACCATCAATGTGCCCATTTACCTTCCTGTCCTCCCCCAAGAATATCTCTATGGCAGACACTTTCCTTTTTTCCCTCTCTTTCAAGCTCCCCATTGGGTGCTGTGGTCTGCAGGACAATACCAAGAGGTCACCGTGCTTGTTTCCTTGCCAATTCTGCACTTAGTTTTTTATACAGTGGTCATTTACCACTGTCTTTGTCATAGAAGGTGGTATGACCCCTTCCCCATTCTAACCACCTTTTGAAAACTAGAAGGTATTTGATATCTGTGCTAGTAATTAGTCTTCTAATAAATAAAGTCATTTTGTCATTCTTATATCAAACATCAATGAACACAATCTTGTAAAATTTTAACTTCTGGGGCTGGAGCAACAGTATAGCACATAGTGTACTTGCACATGGCAAATCCAGTTTTGATCCCTGGCAACACAAATGATCCCTTGAGCCCACTAGAAGTAATTCCTGAGCACAGAACCAGAAGTAAGCCCTGAGCACTGCTGGGTGTGGTCTCAAGACCAAAACAATTGAAATAAAATTTAATAATCTCATAAGAAATAAGTTTCCAAAATGGTAATACTCCCTAGAGCTCTGTACAGATTCAATGCAGTCCCTATAAGGATACCGATGACATTCTTCAAAGAAATTGACCAAACGCTCCTGAAATTTGTATGGAGCAATAAACCCCCAAGGATAGCTAAAGCAATCCTCGGGAAAAAGAAGATGGGAGGCATCACCTTTCCCAACTTCAAACTGTACTACAAGGCAGTAGTAATTAAAACAGCATGGTATTGGAATAAAAACAGACCTGTGGACCTATGGAATAGAATAGAGTATCCTGACACCCAACCTCAAACACATGATCATTTAATCTTTGATAAAGGTGCAATGAGTCTAAAATGGAGTAAGGAAAGCCTCTTCAACAAGTGGTGTTGGGAAAACTGGGCAGCAACGTGTAAAAAAATGAATTTGGACCTGTGTCTAACACCATGCACAAAAATCAGATCAAAATGGACTAAAGATCTCAATATCAGACTTGAATCCATAAAGTACATTGAAGAAAATATAGGAAAAACCCCTCCACGACATTGAAGCTAAAGGCATCTTCAAAGGTGAAACATCACTAACAAAGCAACTAGAAGAAAAGATAAACATATGGGACTACATGAAACTGAAAAGCTTCTGCACCTCAAAAGAAACAGTGACTAAGATACAAAAAGCAGTCCACAGAATGGGAAAGAATATTCACCCAATACCCATCTGATAAGGGGTTAATATCCAGGATATATCAGGCACTGGTAGAACTTTACAAGAAGAAAACAAACAACCCCATCAAAAAATGGGGGACAAGAAATGAACAGAAACTTCAGCAAGGAAGAAATTCGAATGGCCAAAAAAACATATGAAAAAATGCTCATCATCACTAATCATCAGAGAGATGCAAATCAAAACAACAATGAGATACCACTTTACACCACAGAGACTGGCACATATTCAAAGAGCAAGAACAACAAGTGCTGGCGTGGATGTGGGGAAAAGGGGACACTCATCCATTGTTGGTGGGAATGCCGGCTGGTACAGCCTTTCTGGAAAACAATATGGACTTTCCTCCAAAGACTAGAAATTGAACTCCCATTTGACCCAGCCATACCACTCCTGGGAATCTACTCTGGGAAACCAAAAATACGCAGCGGAAACACCATCCCCTACTTTTATGTTCATAGCAGCATTATTCACAATAGCCAGAATCTGGAAGCAACCAGAGTGCCCGAAAATCGATGACTGGATAAAGAAGCTTTGGTACATCTACACAATGGAATACTATGCAGCTGTTAGGAAAAATGAAGTTATAAAATTTGCCTATAAATGGATGGACATGGAGAAGATTATGTTGAGTGAAATTAGCCAGAAGGAGAGAGACAGATACAGAATGACTGCATTTATTTGCATGGCATAAATATATATGTACATATTATGATACCAATATCCAAGGTCAAGTGAAACATATATCAGGAGGTCTTGTCAAGGTGGAGATTATCACAAACGTGTGGGAGTCAGAGTTTAGGTAAGACAGAAAATGGAACAGGGGGCTAACAATAGTCGAGGGTACTAATGCCAACCTAGAACTGAGCATTAAATAGAGGCAAAAGGATACAAATGACAACCTTTTTAATGTATGTTCTGTAATCCATAGTCTGGAAGGGAAGGAAAAGAGAAAGAGAGAGAAAGGGAAAGAAATAAAGAACCTGCCATGGAGCAGGGGCTGGGGGAAGGGGAGGGAACCGGGGATGTTGGTGGTGGGAGATGGGCACTGGTGGAGGGGCAGGGTGCTGAAACACTGTATGACCAAAACCCAAACATGAACTTTTTAATTGTATATCTTTTTATTTGTATATCTCACGGTGGCATAATAAAATACTTAAAAAAAAAA
>JAJIBD010039092.1:0-54887 GCA_021461705.1 Cryptotis parvus | reverse complement strand
GTGTTCAAATTTAATACATCAAGATCCTTCGTGAGCTGTATTACGGATTCACTACCAGGATCTCACCATTTTACAAGGAAGTGACCATTGATGTCAAAAAGAGGGGTTCGGCAGGGTGATGCCATTTCACCAAAACTCTTCAGTGCCACCCTCGAGAACATCATGTGACAGTTAGAATGGGAAGGAATGGGAGTGAAGATAGATGGTCGACAACTACACCACTTCTGCTTCACTGATGACATTGTTCTAATAACACCAAACATTAGCCAAGTGGCACAAATGCTGGCTGACTTCGACTGAGAATGTGGAAAGATAGGTCTACAGCTGAATCTCAACGAAACTATGTTTATGAGAAATGAACTAGTTCCAGAGCCCCCATTCACCTCTCAATGGAACAAACATCTCTGAATGCAGCAGTTACGTGTACCTAGGTCAGAGTCAACATGATGAACGACCTAAAACCTGAGCTGTGCAGGAGGAAGAGAGCGGCATGGAATGCCTTCAAAAGTATCGAAGAAATAGCTAAAAGGGACAAAAGAACCTCCGGCTCCGAGCACATCTCTTTGACTCCACCGGGTTCTCCCTGCATTAACATACGCCTCAGAGACCTGGGCCCTACAAAAGCAGGATGGGAATGCTATTCGGGTCTCCCAAAGAGGAATCGAAAAGAATATCATGGAATATCATGCCTCACTCAAGTGAGAGAAGGAATCCAGAGCTCAGATCTCCATTGCTGTTCCAGAGTCAGGGGACACTGTCTCGTTTGCCAAGGCATCGAAAATCAGATGGGCTGGACATGTAATGCAATTTGGAGATGACCTCTGGACTAGAGCTGTTACTGACCAAATCCCACGGAATGTCAAAAGATCACATGGCCTCCCACCTACAAGATGGTCAGACTTCTTGTCAAAATCCTGGAACAAACGGTTTGAGGTTCTTTGTATTCCTGAAGCAACCAGATGCCATTGGGATACACTGGTACCGGGATAGGCAAATGGAAATGTTACTGGTGCCCGCTCAAGCAAATCGATGAATAACAGGATGTCAAGTGATCAAGTGATTCCTCAAACACAAAAGCATTAACTTAGAAAGATATATGCCCACCTATGTTCATTACAGCACTTGGTACAATAACCAAGATATGAAAACATCATAGATGCCAGACTGGATGAATGGATCAAGAAATTCTGGTATATATACATGTGGCAGCTTTAAGAAAGCAAAACTAGGGGCCAGAGCAATTGTACAAGCGGGTAGGGTATTTGCCTTTCACGCGGCCAACCCAGCTTGATCCCTGGCATCCTATATGGTGCCCCGAGCACTGCCAATAGTAATTCCTTGTGTAGAACCAGGAGTAACCCCTGAGCATCACCAGGTATGACCCAAAAAGCCAGAGGGAAAAAAAAAAGCAAAACCATGCAGTCGGCTGCAGCATGGCTGGAATTGAGGATATCATGCTGCATGATGTCAGTCATGAGAAAAGGGGACAGATACGGAATGTTTATATAGGTGTTATTTTACAAATTTACTTTTAATGGGTATGTAGCTGATTTTGAAGTGTGATGTTTTTGAAGCTTTAGGATAAAAATAGCACAAGTATATAGGAAAATCACAAAGATTGAAGTGCTGTAATGTTAAGTTAATATTAAAGTTTTTATAACTAGAAATGAGGAAAGGATGTTATGTTCAAAGGACCAAACACTTGTTATGTGTTTTATCCCAGCACTGTGTGTGTGACGTAGAGTGACCCCTAGTGCCCCTTTATATTGCTAGAGACCCCGCCTTCCAATTTCTTTCTTTTTTTTTTTTTTTTAATCTGGGTTGGCTCGCATGCTAGACAAACACTCTACCTGCTGTGCTATCACTCTGGACCCCCACCTCCAATTTCTTCCCATATTTTAGGGGAGGGTCACTCAGTGGGTGCTCAGGGGTGTACTACTGGCTCTGATCTCAGAGATCACTTTGTAGCCAGCTCAGTGGACCATATGGGGGTACTGGGACCGAGCTTGGGCTGGTCATGTGCACGGACAAGTTGCCTTCCCCATATTACTGTGCTCCAGCCCCTCCCCAGTTTCTTTCTAGATCATTTTGGATAGTATTTAATGCCAAACTTGTGTTGGCAGAATTTGGGAAACACAGCCCTCATTTGATTTGGGTTAATTTGCGATGTATTTCCTAATATATTAAAATTAAAGCCCTAGATACTGTAAATAGATTAGAGGTTACAGTAGTGATATTCTGTAATTTCCTGTCACCTTGAAGGAATGAGTTATTTAGAAAACAGCATTTTTTTTTTAGAAAACAGCATTTTCTGATGATTTGAAAATTTACGCTTTACATCCAAATATATATATATATATATATATATATATATAAAAAAAACACACATATATGTATATATATACATATATGTATATATCTATGTATATATATATATTGCTTTTTTGGTGTCTTTTTTTTTTTTTTTTTTTGCACTGTTCAGGTGTTACTCCTGACTGCAGCCTGGAATTATTACTCCTGGCGGTGCTGGGGCGGGGCATGTGAGATGCCAGGGATCGAACCCAGGTTGGTCGCATGCAAGGCAAATGCCCTATCACTCCAGCCCCAACATCCATATCATTTTTATAAAGAAAAATTTCTAAAGCAATTAAACATTTCCTTTGTCATCTTAAGTAGAATGAAGAATGTAGTTTTTCTTACTGCTTTATTTTGGGGCTGAATTATACTTTCAGAGGCAGTGGAAACTACTTTTTTTTAGCATATTATTAAGTGTCTTTGGATAAGCTTGTTTTATAAATTACTGAGTTATCCATGTCTGTAGTATGCTTGTTGCTTCTGTGTTAATGTTTGTCAGTTTTCTGGGCCAGTCACTCCTATAAAGAACTATTTATAAACACATGCAAAATAAATTTGGCATGTGAATTTAACAGTGGATGAACCTGGACATCCTCTGCTTAACTTATTCTTTCCTAATTGTATGTTGTGAGTAAAATAGTGGCTTTAGTATCTTTAATAAATACATTCTTTGCTTTTTAAGAAAAATGTCAAGATTAATACTAGGGTTTCAATTGGCCATTAGGTCTCTTCAGCCCCTTTATATGGTATGTTATTTTTTGTAGTACATTTTAAAAGTTTTTAGTAACAAACTATCTCATTTATTGGTAAATATTAATGGTACCTTTATAGTTTTTTTAGAAAACATTTACCAATCTTCAACTACGAGGTGGTAATGGTAGAAAAATAAGTCATTTCTTGAAATCATGTTTCAGTTTAAGACAATGACAAAACCTTATAGTATAGGTTTTATAGCAGTTTTTAAATAGTAACTTATGCTTTTTTTCATTATAGAGAAGGAACATCTAATTCATTTAATATCATTTTATTTATTATATATTAATAAGCAACCCAACACCCCAGTGCCTTTATGATAGCAAAGATTTATTTCTTGCTCATTTTGCATATTTCTGTTTGTTTGGTGCATACCCAGAGGTGCTTAGGGCTTACTCTTAGCTCTACACTTAGGAGTTACTCCTGGTAGGTTCAGAAGTTTGGTATCATGCTGCTCTTTCCTTTAGGACAAGTTTGAGAACATCCAAAAAGATTTTAAGTGATAGAATCACATGATTAAGGTCATTGTTTTTAACTTTAATAGGCTTAGTTTAATGCAGAAGACAGAATTGTAAATAGAATGACTTATTATAAAGGATAGTTAGCAATAAATTTTAGTACAACCAAATCATCTGGATGGAGATGAATTGGAAAACAGAAATCAAAGTGGAGGGAGGAACTGGCAGGGGATGGCTTGAGAAGTCTGCAGGTACATTTTACATGTGAGAGCCCTGGTTTCAGTCCTTGGCAACAGTGTCCCCAGAGAACCCAGATGGCCCAACCCCTTATGTGTGTTTGTGTACATGAGTGTAGCTGATTATATATTCAGTCCTTACTAAAATAGAGACAAGAAAAGATCACAACTATGCAGTTTGTGTTCTTTTTTTGTATAGCTGACTACATATCCAGAGTATGTCTCAGATATATGACTGAAACAGTCTGAAGATTGCTTATTCTAGAGATTTGAGTTTGACCAAAATTTTAATTTTTAAAAAATTGTCTTTCATTTAAAAAAGTTTTTTTGGGGGACCGGAGTGATAGCACAGCGGATAGGGCATTTGGCTTGCACACGGGCCGACCCGGTTCAATTCCACAACATCCCATATGGCTCCCCGAGCATCGCCAGGAGAAATTCCTGAGTACAGAGCCAGGAATAACCCCTGAGCATTGTTAGGTGTGACCCCAAAAAAGCAAAAAAAAATTTTTTTTTTTTTGGTCAAACCCAGCAATGCCCAGGGGTTACTCCTGGCGGTGCTCTGGGGACCATATGGGATGCTGGGGATCCAACCTGGGTTGGCCGTGTGCAAAGCAAATACTTGCTGTGCTATTGCTCTGGCCTATTGTTTTTTAAATTTTCATTTCTTTTTTTCTGGTCACACCTGGTGATGCTGGGGGGCTACTCCCAGCAGTGCTTATAAGGGACCACAAGATGCCAGGGATTTAACCTAGTTAACCTACCTGCAAAGTGTGTACTAAATCCATTGAAATCTCTCCAGCTCCAGTCTAAATCCTTTAATATTAAACAAAGGATTAAATACTATCCATTCTGATAAACCTTTGTTAAAGAAATGTTA
This sequence comes from Cryptotis parvus, assembly GCA_021461705.1. NCBI lineage: Eukaryota > Metazoa > Chordata > Mammalia > Eulipotyphla > Soricidae > Cryptotis > Cryptotis parvus. The sequence goes on along the minus strand of JAJIBD010039092.1, from coordinate 50,205 downwards.
CAAAACCATATAAATCAAAGTTTAAAACTTAAAGATTGGGGTCAGAGAGTGCTCAGTGATCTGGAGTGTATAGAATAAGGTGACAAGGGCTCTAGTCCTGGACCAACATGGACCGCTGGGAACAGGTCCTGCACACCACCATCACTGAGCCCCAAGTAGTCCTAAGTACTACCAGATGTAGCCTCCAATAAAAGCAAACAAACAAAAAAAAGGCCCACCAGGGGCAAAATTTGAATTTTGTAGTAAGAGATATTGTTTTGTTGGGACCACACCTGGCTTTGGGCACAGGGATCAATCTTGGTAGGGTTTGGGGACCATATGCAGTGCTGGGATTGAACCCAGGTTGACAGCATTCAAGGCAAATGCCCAACCTGCTGTATTATCTCTTTGACCCCTAATTAGTCCTATGTTCTTTTTTTTTTTTTTGGCTTTTTTGGGTCACACCGGCAATTCTCAGGGGTTTCTCCTGGCTCGCACTCAGGAATTACTCCTGGCAGTGCTCGGGGAACCATATGGAATGCCGGGGATCGAACCCGGGCCGGCATGAGCCAGCCGCGTGCAAAGCAAACACCTTACCCGCTGGGCTATCGCCTCCCGCCCAGTTATTTATTTTTAATATAATTTTATAATAGTTTTCTATAGTTGTAGCCACCGATTTTTTTTCTTTTTTCTGTCACCTGACAATGCTGAGGGGTTACTCCTTGCTGTGCACTCAGGAATTACTTTTTGATGGTGTTTGGGAGACCATATGGGATGCCGGAAATTGAACCCGGTCGGCTGTGTGCAAGGCAAAAGCCCCTAACTGCTGTGCTATCTCTTTAGCTCTGCTGCTGAATTTTTGATTGTTAAAGTATGCTTTTAACTTAATCACTTGCCATCCCGTTATTCGTCGATTTGCTTGAGTGGGTGCCAGTAACATTTCCATTTGTCCCTGTCATATGCCAGTGTAGCCCAATCGCATATGCTTGCTCCAGGAATACAAAGAGCCTCAAACCATTTGTTCAGGGTCTTGACAAAGAAGTCTAACCATCTTGTAGGTGGGCGGCCATGCGATCTTTTGACGTCTCATGGGATCCAGTCGGTAATGACTCTAGTCTAGCGGTCATCTCCAAGTCACATTACATGTCCAGCCCATCTAATTTTTGATGCCTTGGCAGTTGAGACAGCGTCCCTGACTCTGGATCGTTGATGGAGCTCTGAACTCCGGATTCCTTCTCTCACTTGAGTGAGGTATGATATTCCAAGCATAGCTGTTTTGATTTCTGTTTGGGAGACCTGAATAGCGTTCTCATCCTGCTTTTGTAGGGCCCAGGTCTCTAAGGCCTATGTTAATGAAGGGAGAACAGTGGATTCGAAGAGATGTGCATGGAGCCGGAGGTTCTTTGTCCTTTTAGCTATTGCTTTGATGCCCTTGAAAGTGTTCCACGCTGCTCTCTTCCTCCTCCGCAGCTAAGGTTTTAGGTCGTCATCATGTTGAGTTCTTGACCTAGGTACACATAACTGCTACATTCAGAGATGTTTTTTCCGTTGAGAGTGAATGGAGCATCTAGAACTAGTTCATTTTTCATGAACATTGTTTTATTGAGATTCAGCTGTAGACCTACCTTTCCACATTCACGGTCGAAGTCAGCCAGCATTTGTGCCGCTTGGCTAATGTTTGGTGTTACTAGAATGATGTCATCAGAGAAGCGGAGGTGGTGCAGTTGCCAACGTCTATCTTCACTCCCATTCCTTCCCATTCTAACTGTCGCATGATGTTCTCAGGGTGGCACTGAAGAGTTTTGGTGAAATGGCATCACCCTGCCGAGCCCCTCTTTTGACATCAATGGTCACTTCCTTGTAGAATGGTGAGATCCTGGTGGTGAATCCGTAATATAGCTCATGAAGGATCTTGATGTATTGAATTTGAGCGCCCTGTTTGGCTAGGGCTTCGATGACTCCTTCAGTCTTAACAGAATCAAAGGCTTTCTTTAAATTAATGAACGTTAGACAGAGTGGCATCTTGAATTCCCTACAAACCTCAATGAGCTTGGTTACTGTGTGGATATGGTCGATTGTGCTGAATCCTTTTCGGAAGGCAGCTTGTTCGCATGATTGTCCTTTATCTAATGTTTTGCCAATCCTGTTCATGATGACTCGAGTGAACAGCTTGTAGATGATGGACAACAGGCAGATCAGGCGATAGTTGCCAATGTTGTGGATGTCTCCCCTTTAACCAAAAATTGTGGGGTTTCCCTTCTTTAACAGTAGAACTGTCCTGGTTTTCCATTGGGAAGGGCACCTTGCATTCAAACAGGTAGAGTGTGAAGAGCTGAGCCAGGGTATTGATGAGTACTGACAGCTGATTCTTCAGATGTTCGGGTTTGACTTTGTCTGGGCCGGGTGCTGTTCTCTTATTTACCAACGAAATGGCATCTTGGATTTCAGAAGGGAGAACATTGGGAATGACATATCCGTCCTTCGGAATTTGGTATGTGGGTAGGTAGACGTGGCTATCAAAGAGATCCAAGTAGAAGTCACGGATAATCTTCTCCATTGCCTTTCTGGAAGAGAATCCTTTTAACAGTTGGTCAAAATGAAGATAGCAAATAATTACGAATCACAAAATTTATCTGAACTTGTACTGTATAAGATGAAATTACATATGTGGGACTATTAAAAACTGGATAGCAACAAAGTAAGTATAGGAAAAATATTTATTAATTTATTTTTCTTTTTGGGGTCATACCTGGCAATGCTCAGGGGTTACTCTTGGCTTCGTCCTCAGGAATTACTTCTGGCGGTGCTCAGGGAACCATATGGGATGCTGGGGATTGAATCTTGGTTTGCCCCATGCAAGGCAAATGCCTTACCCACTGGACTATTGCTTCGCCCCCATTTTTCTATATAAGACATGTTATTTTGGAGCAAAGAGGTAAAATAATGTAAATTTTGTGTGTGTGTGTGTGTGTGTGTGTGTGTATTATATATGAATGTAGAATGTAATCAGGGTATACAAAAAATGTTTTTAAAATACAATTTATGAATTATAAGGGATAGAAAATTTTATTTGGAACATAGTATCAGGAGATTTTAAAGGGATAAATTTCATTTGGACAGAAAATTTCATTTGGAACAGAGTGTCAGGAGATTTTAAAGGGATAACATTTTGAAAATTGGATCCTATATAAGTATGTAATACTCACTTTATAATAAAGTGCCATTTTATTTGCATACATTGTAGTTTTAAACCTTAGTAGTGTTTTACTTGCATAATATTTTCTTTTGTAGAGTGTGTATGTCAAAATTCAGAATCTGCACTGTCACTTCCTCATTGAAAACCTGGCTTTGCTAACATAGCAAGCCTGAAAATATGTAAATTTCTCAGGCTCTTGAAAGGCAGCTGGAGAATTAAAAAGAAAAGTTAAGTTTTGTTTAATTTTCTAAGTTACAACTACATTTAACTATTTGCTTTTATTTATTATTCTTCCCTTTGTTGTGGTAATTTAGAGTGGCACATACCTGATTGTGGTGCTCTCATGTTTAGCTGTGTTAGTAACCAGGAGTTAAACACTTCAGTTGTGGTACTTGAAATCATTTGGTTGAAGTGTCAGGGAAAATTTTGGTTACCATCTTGATAATTGAGCTCAGTCCGTGGGGTGGTGGCAGGACTCAGTTGATCAGTATCTAGAGCAAAGCTGTAGGTCTTGTCTCAGAACATCCATAGGCCCTCCATTTTAGTATATTAATGCACCTTATAGGAACTGTTAGATTGACTCTTACAGTGACAGAAAACTGCAAAATTTTTTAAAAAGTCTTAGCATAGCTTCTAAATTCACTCAGAATAAGAATTAAATATAATTTTAGTGAGTAATAACTGATAGTTGAGCCTATTTATTTATTTGCTTTTGGGGTCACACGTGGCAGTGCTCAGGGTTTATTCCTGGCTCTGTGCTCTCAGGGATTGCTTCCTGCAGTTGTGGTGGTGGGGATTGACTCTTGGTTGACTGTGTGCAGGCCAGGTGCACTATCCATTCTGCTTTCTCTCCACCTCATTTTGAGCCAGTTAAGCCTTTTCAGTAAGTGAGTTGCTCTTCCCTCTGCAGGTGTATTTATGTAATAATGGAATGCTTCAACTTTTCTTTTTTTTAAAATATTTTATTATACCACCGTTAGATAAACAATTACAAGATGTTCATGTTTGTATTTTGGTTCTACAATGTTCCAACACCCATCCTTCCACCCCTGCCCATCTCCCATCACCAATGTCCCCACCTCTCTCCCCTTCCCCTAGCCTGCCTCCATGGCAGGTTCTTTATCTCCTTTCTCTCTTTTTTCTCTCTCTCCTTCTCACTTTCCTTTCTTACACATTGTAGAGTGTAATATATTCTAGAACATGTTTGGTTCCACTAGTTTGATGTACTGGGTCAGGACTGTCAGGGAACGTCGCCAGGGTCCCCGGCCGGCGGGGGAATGGATGCAGGAATCTGATGCAGTTTTAAAAGGCTTTACTTATCACAGGTTCATGCATACAAATCAGCAATAGGAAAAACCCGGTGCTTAGGATTCCCGGCTAGAACCCCAGCCACGTGTAAAGGCCCTGTAGAGAGGAGACAAAGACAAGACTCCCAAGAAGGGTACTAGCTCACAAAGAGAGCCCAAAAAGAGAGAGAGAGGAAGCAGGCTGGTTTTATACCCCTTCAACTCAGACCTCCCACTATTATGGGAAGTAGGAAGGGTCAAATGCCCTTAGGTAATTTCTCCCAGCACCTCACCTAGGCCCTAATATATGCTAATGTTTTGAGCCAAGATCTGCCTGGAAATGCCTTTATAGGGTAGAGAGGGGGGTTTCTGAGATGGCATGTCTCTGTACCAAAGACTATACTAATGCCAGTTAAATATTTCTCCTAGCCTTCACAAGAGTCTCGTCTACTTCACGGTAGTTTTGTATTTTAGTTGCCTTTTGAGTTATCAGGGGAGCCATGCTTGCTTGCTTGGAGGCAAACAGCATTTCTCTCTGGTCTAATTACTTAGAGATCCAACATGGCCAGGCAAATATGCTGGTGAGATCTAGCTAGTCCCACGATGATTGTGGTAGCATGAGATAATATTTATACCAGCCAGTACAGAATACTTGGTCAGATAAACTGTCACATTTAAACTACCCCACTATCTACAAAGTGACCGGCAGGAGGCAATCCAGGGCAGATGCAGAGGCTTTTAGACTTTTTAGGTGTCCTGCAACACAGGACCATGAAAATAGCGGCTATTATGGTGAGCGAGTCTCATCAGGCTGCTTCCGAGGGCCTACAGAGGTGATGGGCCCACTCCCAAAACCCATCTTGCCTCCTGGGAGCCTCATGATCAGCTAAGCTAGGGAGAGCTGGATGGCAGCTCTCCCTGTGTGCATCTGAGTCTCTGCATCATGGCCGAGAGCCCAGAGGCAATTTGTCTTGCACCCAGGCCTCTGGGATGGGTCAGAGAGGGAATGAGGACCCCCAGCTTCATCTCCAGGAACACCTGGTGACTTCCGACTCTGAGAACCGCCTACCTGGGCTCGAACTCGGCTGCTCTGAGCTGTTGTTGAGATCAGCATCTCTCTGCGCGTGGGTTCTGATGAACTGTGGGGTTCAGACCGCAAATATGGCAGCTGTTATGGTGAGTGAGTCTCATCCAGCTGCTTCTGAGGCCCTTCAGAGGTGATGGGCCCACTCCCAAAAACCCATCTTCCTCCTGAGAGCCTCATGTTCAGCTGAGCTAGGAGAGAGCCGGATGGCAGCTCTCCCCTGCGTCTGAGTCTCTGCATCATGGCCGAGAACCCTGAGGGCAGTTCGTGGGCAGGCCACCAGGTGTCCAGGATGGGTCAGAGAGGGGAAGGGGTACCTCAGCTCCATCTCCAAGAATGCCAGGTGACTTCCGCCTCTGAGAGCCACCTACCTGGGCTCGTTCTTGGCTGCTCTGAGCTGGTCTTGAGATCAGCATCTCTCTTGCGTGGGTTCTAATGAGCTGTGGGCTCTGGTGTGTGATAATGGTGGCTATTATGGTGAACGAGTCTCATCTGACTGCTTCCGAGACCCTACAGAGGTGATGGGCCCACTCCCAAAACCCATCTTGCCTCCTGGGAGCCTCATGGTCAGCTGAGCTAGGGGGAGAGCTGGATGGCAGTTCTCCCCATGCGTCTGAGTCTCTCATCTTTCTATCTCTATTTCTGTCTCTTTATTTCTCTCTCTTCTCCTACACCTTGTGACTTGCCTTATGGTTTATGATGCAATTATCTATGTGTATATTCAGTAATGAGTTCTAGTGTGACATTATAGTTCCTCATTCCCCATCAGCCTCCCCAGTTTGTTACAACTACAATGATCATTATGGTGTACAGATGTGAAAGATCCTGGGAAGGACCTGGTCCTAGCCTACTTTGTTATCTAAGCCTGTTGTGTGGCGGCTATGCACTGTCACAGCTGTGCGTCTGGCTACCCCCTTTTCGATGCATCTGGTTGTGGAGGCTGCGGGGCCGTGAGCCATGCCCCCTGGCATGGAGAGAGGGAGGCCCCCAAATCCCTGCTCCAATTCCTGCCAGCTAGCTTCCCCCATGACTGCTTTTACCCTAGGAGCTATGTTGGGCTTGGCGGGGACTAGCCCGATTCCTCAGAGACTCCATGGGCTGCTCCATGGGCCGGGCAGTGCATCTGTGTGTCTGGTCTGTCCCTTGGTCCAGTTCATCTCTGTTGTTACTGTTTTTGGCATATCAAATACACCACAGGTAGCTTGCCAGGCTCTGCCATGACTCTGGGTTCATCCCAGGGGGCCCAAGCTTTTCCTATGTCAGATCATCCACCATCCAGGTCCCACAGGGCAGAGCCCTGGGGTTTGTAGACAAGCCTATCTCCTGTCTGCCACCTGCCAAAGCAGCCGGGCACCGCAGCCACACCTGCAACACCTCGAGGGGCAGTGACCCATGCTTCGACTTTTCATTTCAAAATTCGCTTAGTATTTTATTAAAACAAGGTTTTTTTTCCTTCTTTTTGGGCCACACCCGGCGATGCTCAGGGGTTACTCCTGGCTCTGCACTCTGACTCCTGGCGGTGCAGGGGGACCATGTGGGATGCCAGGGATTGAACCTACATGCAAGGCAAACGCTATAACAGGTCAGCCAGCGCAAGGCAAACGCTAAAACAAGTTTTTAAACTATTAAGACAATTTATTAAAGTGTTTTTAAGCATTTTAGGTGTTGTAATTTATAAATAGGGTTTTCATGCAAACGTTCTGTTCCAACACCACACCCTTTACCAGAGTGTCTCACTCTCAAAATTCCCCTGTCCCCTTCCCATAGTAAGTTCAGTTTTGTCTGTAGCCAGACATTTCAGACAGGCGCGGTGCCAGTGTTGCAAGACCTTAGTGCATGTAGTGGCACTTGGGATTTAAGTCATGGCCTTCTTCTTTGCAGTGTAGGTGCTAAGTTACAGAGCTTGATTTTGTAGGCTATTACTTAAAAACACTTTTTTTTAGTTGAATTACAGTAAGATACACAGTTACAAAGTTGTTCATGATTGTGTTTCAGTCATATTATGTTCCAATGTACATTTCCCACCACCAATGTCCCCAGTTTCCCTCCCCCACTCTTTCAACCTCCCAACTGCATCTGTGGCAGGCGCATTTCTTCTTTCTCTCTGACTGTATCTGTCTTTCTCTCCCTCCCTTTATTTATCTCCATCTCTTATTTTGGGCACTATGGTTTGCAATACAGATTCTGAAAGGTTGTCATGTGTATCCCTTTACCTACTCTTAACACTCAGTTCTTGTCCAGAGTGATCATTTCTAACTATTATTGTCTCCTAATTGCCCTTCAACCCCCACACACTTGTGGCAGACTCCTAGGGCTCTAATTTTTTGTAGTGCCAGAACCCAGGGTCTTGCATATGTGCTGCATTGCTCTGCCCTAAGGTAGGTATATATATCCTTGGTCTTTTAATTTTTAAAGTGTACATTTTAAGGTTTTAAATATATTCACACATTTTATAGCCATTACCACTGTTTAATCTTAGACAACTTCATTGCTCCAAAAAGAAGTTAAGTACACATTAAGTATAACTTCATCTCTTAACTCCTGGCAAATACTGCTCTACTTTCTGTCTGGATAGATTTGCCTTTTTTTGGATGTAGCATGTGACTTCTTTTGTCTGGCTTCCTTTTTTGGTGGTGGTGGTGGTGGTGGTGGTGGTGTGGGTTTTGGGTCACACCTACTACGCAGGGACTATTTTGGGCTGGTTTCTCAGGAGTTGATTTTGGTGGGATTCTGGGATCATAGACTGCATCCCTTTGAACTATCTCCCCAGTTGCATTGAGTTTCTTGTATCAGCATAGTGTTTTTTTTAAGTATTTTATTATACCACCGTGAGATATACAATTACAAAGATGTTCATATATGGGTTTGGTCAAAGTCCAGCAACTTTCCCACCACCAACATCCCTGATTCCCTCCCCGCTCCCCTAGACTGCCTCCATGGCAGGTTCTTTATTTATTTCCCTTTCTCTCTATCTCTTTCTCTTTTCCTTCCCTTCCAGATTGTGGATTACGCTACATACATTAAAAAGGGTTGTCTTGTGTATCTTTCTGCCTGTATTTAATGCTCAGTTCTAGGTTGGTATTAGTACTTTTCGACAATTGTTAGCACACTGTTCCATTTTCTGTCTTACCTAGCCTCTGACTCCCACACGTTTGTGATAATTTCCACCTTTGACAAGACTCCTGATACATGTTTCACTTGACCTTGGATATTGGTATCATAATATGTACATATATATATTTATGTCATGCAAATAAATACAGTTATTCTATATCTCTCTTTCTCTCCTTCTGGCTAATTTCACTCAACATGATCTCCATGTCCATCCATTTATAGGCAAATTTCATAACTTCATTTTTTCTAACAGCCGCATAGTATTCCATTGTGTATATGTACCGAAGCTTCTTTATCCAGTCATCTATTCTAGGGCACTCTTGGTTGTTTCCAGATTCTGGCTATTGTGAATAATGCTGCTATGAACATAAAAGTAGGGATGGTGTTTCCGCTGCATATTTTTGGCTTCCCAGAGTATATTCCCAGGAGCGGTATGGCTGGGTCAAATGGGAGTTCAATTTCTAGTCTTTGGAGGAATGTCCATATTGTTTTCCAGAAAGGCTGTACCAGCCAGCATTCCACCAACAATGGATGAGTGTCCTCTTTTCCCCTCATCCACGATAGCACTTGTTGTTCTTGCTCTTTTAGATATGTGCCAGTCTCTGTGGTGTAAAATGATATCTCATTGTTGTTTGATTTGCATCTCTCGGATGATTAGTGATGATGAGCATTTTTTCATATGTTTTTTGGCCATTCGAATTTCTTCATTGTTGAAGTTTCTGTTCATTTCTTCCCATTTTTTGATGGGTTGTTTTCTTGTAAAGTTCTACCAGTGCCTGATATATCCTGGATATTAACCCCTTATCTGATGGGTATTGGGTGAATATTCTTTCCCCATTCTGCAGACTGCTTTTGTATCTTTTTTTTCCCCTTTTTTAAAAAAAAAATTTTTATTTTTACAATTACAAAGATAAAATTTTTACAATTACAAAGAACAATTAAAAAGTTCATATTTGGGTTTTGGTCTTACAGTGTTCCAGCACCCATCCCGCCACCAGTGCCCACCTCCCACCACCAACGTCCCCGGTTCCCTCCCCCTCCCCAGCCCTGCTCCATGGCAGGTTCTTTATTTCTTTCCGTTTCTCTCTCTTTCTCTTTTCCTTCCCCCCCCAGACTATGGATTATAGAACATACATTAAAGGGTTGTCATGTGTATCTTTTTGCCTCTATTTAATGCTCAGTTCTAGGTTGGCATTAGTACCCTCGACAATTGTTAGCACACTGTTCCATTTTCTGTCTTACCTAGCCTCTGACTCCCACACATTTGTGATAATTTCCACCTTTGACAAGACCTCCTGATATATGTTTCACTTGACCTTGGATATTGGTATCTTAATATGTACATATATATTTATATCATGCAGATAAATGCAGTCATTCTGTGTCTGTTTCTCTCCTTCTGGCTAATTTTGCTCAACATAATCTTCTCCATGTCCATCCATTTATAGGCAAATTTTATAACTTCATTTTTCCTAACAGCTGCATAATATTCCATTGTGTAGATGTACCAAAGCTTCTTTATCCAGTCATCGATTTTCGGGCACTCTGGTTGCTTCCAGATTCTGGCTATTGTGAATAATGCTGCTATGAACATAAAAGTAGGGATGGTGTTTCCGCTGCGTATTTTTGGTTTCCCAAAGTAGATTCCCAGGAGTGGTATGGCTGGGTCAAATGGGAGTTCAATTTCTAGTCTTTGGAGGAATGTCCATATTGTTTTCCAGAAAGGCTGTACCAGCCGGTATTCCCACCAACAATGGATGAGTGTCCCCTTTTCCCCACATCCACGCCAGCACTTGTTGTTCTTGCTCTTTTGAATATGTGCCAGTCTCTGTGGTGTAAAGTGGTATCTCATTGTTGTTTTGATTTGCATCTCTCTGATGATTAGTGATGATGAGCATTTTTTTCATATGTTTTTTGGCCATTCGAATTTCTTCTTTGCTGAAGTTTCTGTTCATTTCTTCTCCCCCATTTTTTTGATGGGGTTGTTTGTTTTCTTCTTGTAAAGTTCTACCAGTGCCTGATATATCCTGGATATTAACCCCTTATCAGATGGATATTGGGTGAATATTCTTTCCCATTCTGTGGACTGCTTTGTATCTTAGTCACTGTTTCTTTTGAGGTGCCGGCTTTTGGAGTTTCATGTAGTCCCATATGTTTATCTTTTCTTCTAGTTGCTTTGTTAGTGATGTTTCACCTTTGAAGATGCCTTTAGCTTCAATGTCGTGGAGGGTTTTTCCTATATTTTCTTCAATGTACTTTATGGATTCAAGTCTGATATTCAGATCTCTAATCCATTTTGATCTGATTTTTTGTGCATGGTGTTAGAGACAGATCCAAATTCATTTTTTTACATGTTGCTGCCCAGTTTTCCCAACACCACTTGTTGAAGAGGCTTTCCTTACTCCATTTTAGACTCATTGCACCTTTGTCAAAGATTAAATGATCATATGTTTGAGGTTGGGTGTCAGGATACTCAATTCTATTCCATAGGTCCACAGGTCTGTTTTTATTCCAATACCATGCTGTTTTAATTACTACTGCCTTGTAGTACAGTTTGAAGTTGGGAAAGGTGATGCCTCCCATCTTCTTTCTCCCGAGGATTGCTTTAGCTATCCTTGAGGGTTTATTGTTCCATACAAATTTCAGGAGTATTTGGTCAATTTCTTTGAAGAATGTCATGGGTATCCTTATAGGGACTGCATTGAATCTGTACAGAGCTCTAGGGAGTATTACCATTTTGACAATGTTGATTCTCCCCATCCATGAGCAGGGAATATGTTTCCATTTCCTTGTGTCCTCTTTTATCTCTTGGAGCAGTGTCTTGTAGTTTTCTTTGTACAGGTCCTTTACACACTTGGGTAGGTTGATTCCTAGGTATTTGATTTTCTTTGGCACAATTGTGAATGGAATTGTTTCCTTAATATCCCTTTCTTCTCTTTCGTTATTTGTATATAAGAAAGCCACCGACTTTTGGGTGTTGATTTTGTATCCTGCCACTCTACTATATGCATCTATTGTTTCTAGGAGTTTTTGGGTTGCTTTTGTATCTTAGTCACTGTTTCTTTTGAGCTGCAGAAGCTTTTTGGTTTCATGTAGTCCCATATGTTTATCTTTTCTTCTAGTTGCTTAGTGATGTTTCACCTTTGAAGCTGTTTTTAGCTTCAATGTCATGGATGGTTTTTCCTATATTTTCTTCAATGTACCTTTTGGATTCAAGTCTGATATTGAGTCTTTAATCCATTTTGATCTGATTTTGTGCATGGTTTTAGACACAGGTCCAAATTTATTTTTTTTACATGTTGCTGCCCAGTTTTCCCAACACCACTTGTTGAAGAGGCTTTCCTTCCCCCCATTTTGGACTCTTTGCACCTTTATCAAAGATTAAATGATCATGTGTTTGAGTTTGGGTGTCAAGATACTCAATTCTATTCCATAGGTCCACAGGTCTGTTTTTATTCTAATACCATGCTGTTTTAATTACTACTGCAGGTTATAAAATTTGCATATAAATTTTGAACTTGGGAAAGGTGATGCCTTCCATGGGTGTTGATTTTGTATCCTGCCACTCTACTATATGTGTCTATTGTTTCTAGGAGTTTTTGGTAGAGAGTTTAGGGTTATCTAGGTATAATATCATGTTGTCTGCAAATAATGATAGCTTGACTTTTTCTTGCCTATCTGGATGCCCTTGATGTCCTTTTCTTCTCTGATTGCTATGGCAAGTACTTCCAGTACTATATTGAATAAGAGAGGTGAGAGTGGGCAACCTTGTCTTGTCCCTGACCTCAGGGACAAGACAATGGCAGCGATTTTGGTGAGTGAGTGAGTTTCCTCTGTCTGCTTCCGAGGCCCTACCAAGGTGATGGGTAGGGACCAAAACCCATCTTCCCTTCTGACAGCCGCATGGTCACCGGAGCTAGGGGGGAGGCAGATGGCTGCTCTCCCCTGTGTGTCTCTTACCTTTTTATTGTTGTAAATTTTATAGTTCTATACTCTGGATACAGTTGTTTTATTAAGATGAATAATTTGCAACTTTTTTTTCCTCTAGTGAAGACTTTTTTGTCAGTTCTTTTTATTATGATGATAAATTGCCATCATTGCCATTTTAATTGTATAAGTCACAAGCATTAGATATATTCACAATATTCAACCATAATTGTTTCCAGCAACTTTCTATCATTACACATAGAAACTTTCCCCCTATTAAACAGTAGCTTACCTCTTTTCTTCTCCCTGCCCCTGATAACTGCACTTTTTATTATACTCACTCTCTGAATTTGTTATCATTTAGTATGAACTGTAATTTTTGTGGTGCTGGAGATTGAATTCAGGCTTACTCCCTGTAAGGCATGTACTCTACAGCTGAGCCATATATTCTGAATCTGATGATATATATATACACATATATATATATATAATATATGATATATATATCATATATATGAGATACTGTGTATCTCAAGTGGTAATAACACTATGGTAGTCACTCTTGGCATCCTGGGACTTACACATGCAAAGCATGTACTTCAGCCCTTCTTGCTATCTTTCTGACCTTTAATTAGATTTTGTGTTCTTTAACTCGGTAATGTTCTGTGACTTGCCTTGTCTTGCCTTGCCTTTATATATATTACCACTATGAGATACTCAGTTACTAAGCTGTTAATGATTGGGTTTCAGTTATACAGTGTTCTAGCACCTGTCCCTCCTCCAACACCAATGCCCCAGGTTTCTTCCCCTAGCCTGCTTCTATGGCAGGCACTCTTTTCTTCTTTTTCCTCATTGTCTTCCTCATCGTCTCCCTCTTCCTCCCCCCTCCTCCTCCTTCTCCTCCTCTTCTCCCCCCACTGTGGTCCCTTCTCTGTCTTACCTAAGCTCTGACCCCACACACTTCTGGTTGTTTCCAACCTTTGAAAAGTCCTGGTCCCTATTTTGCCTGACCTTTGATATTAGTCTCATACTGTTTTTTTTTTATATCCTGCAAATGAATTCAGTCATTCCGTATCCTTTTCCTTCTGAGTAATTTCACTCAGCATGATACTCTCCATGTCCATCCATTTATAGGCACATTTCATAACTTCATTTTTCCTAACAGCTACATAGTATTCCATTGTGTAGATGTAGTTGTCTGTACTTGGGCACTCAGGTTGTTTCCATATTCTGGTTATTGTGAATAGTGCTGCTATGAATATAGAAGTGCAGATTGTGTTTATGCTGTGTGTTTTTGGGCCCCCAGCATGTATTCCCAGGAGTGGTATTGCTGGGTCAAATGGGAGCTCAATTTCTAGTTTTTGGAGGAATGTCGATATGATTCCAGTCAACGTTTGGAATCAGTTGGACCAGTTAACATTTCCACCAACAATGGATAAGAGACCCTTTCTCCTTGCATTTGCGTCAGCACTGGTTGTTCTTGTTTTTTTGTATATGTGCCAGTCTCTGGTGTGAGGTGATATCTCAGTTTTTGCTGATCTTGCACCAACTTTTCGCTCACTGAAAACTCTTTCTGACGCTGTTTCCATGCTGATCAATGTTTATAGTCACTTGTTGAAACCTCTGTATAATACTTTAATATTTATCCATAGTCATAAAGAAATGCTTTGCATATTAATATACACTGACAGTTAACTATTGGAGGAAAATGCAAACCTTACCATATCACATGACTTAATAACATAGTTTCAACTCCCTCCAATTCCTGCTGTCTGTGGCTCTTCATTGGGTTTATCCTAGTCTTGTGTCATGGTCCTCATTTATGTGATTTTACTTGTGGCCCCTTAAAATATCACTGGAATGCTTATTGCCAGCCCCCCAGTTGAGAAAAAAAAATTTCCCCCTAAGCTAATGAAACAAGTCGCTTTTGGGAATACATTGACAAGTGTGCATGTGCTGAAAATTCCAGACTTGTGCCTCTCAGTGCACAAGAAGTTAAATGTGCATCTTTGTACCAATCATGTGGATGTTGCTGATTGGTTACCTTTTAAATGGTTGATGAAAAGAATTATACCATGCAATGATTACAAATTTTGGACTGAAAAAACAGGGTGCAAGAGTTACATGGTGAAATAAAGTAACTGATCTTGGGCAAGTCACTCTATGCTGCATTATTTCCTCTCAGTTTAGGGAAGGATTGAGCAAACATCTGTCAGTTACTTAGAACAGTTTAGAGCAGCATTAGTAATAAGCAACATGTAAAAGTTACATATTCTTAATGATATTATGGGGGCTGGATGGGGCATATGAGGCAATGTTCAGGGCTTTCTTTTGGCTCTGTGCTCAGGGATCATTCCTGGTGGGCTTAGGGAACCATATGGAATGCTGAGGATTACATCGAGGTGGGTGCAGGGCAAACACCCTACATTCTCTGCTGTCTCTGTGACGCTCTTTTTTTTTTCTGTTCTGTGTACCTAACATTGCTTAGCGAGGTACTTGGTAGTCATCTTGGCAACCTGGGACTTACACATGCAAAGCATGTACTTCAGCCCTTCTTGCTATCTTTCTGACCTTTAATTAGATTTTGTGTTCTTTAACTCGGTAATGTCCTGTGACTTGCCTTGTCTTGCCTTGCCTCTCTTTCCCTCCCCTCCTCCCTCCATGCCTCCCCGCTTCCTTTCCCCTTTCCTTCCATATTCAAGGATTACTCCTGGCTCTGTACTGTGGATTTGCCCCTGTCCATGCTTGGGGTGCCAGGGATTGGACTCAGGTCTGTTGTATGCAAGGCAAATATTATACCTGCTGTACTACTGCTCTGACCCTAATACTGTCACTTCAATGGACTTAATAACTTTTTCCAGAGATGTTGCAGAAGTATGTATATAAGACAGTTGTATTGCAGAGATTAATTGCAAGATGTCTATCATATATAGTCAGTAGGCATGGTTAACTAAATTGGTGAAATAGGGGGAAATGTCATCTAGCTGTTTACCCTATGTTCAAAAAGTATGCAGTGGAAAATGATATAAGTGAAAAAGTCAAAGAATTATGGAATTACATATAAAGCATATCTCTAAACTTCCTTAGGCCAGAAAAATGGAATGTTGATTTTGCTTACAATGCATTTGAAAGTATTATATGAAAGATAAAAAAGTGGATTTTAATTTTTGTTTGTACTTTATTTTCCTGATTTCAGTAATAAGTGTTCAATACTCAGAAAAACACTTTTTCTTTTTTCCCAATGCTGGGAATTGAACCAATCTTACACATGTAAAATTTGTTCACTTCTGCTGAGCCACATACCTGACCCCCAAACTATGTTATTTTTGCATAAACCAAATGGGGGATAAGTCCATTGTGGAACAGGAAAGCATAATGTGAGTAGGAAGCCTGAGACCTTAGTATAGGTACTGCAGTTAAATACTTTTTTTTGGACCCACCTAATAGCGACCACCTCTGACTCAGTTCTTGGGGGCTACTATTGGCTCTCTTCTTAGGGTCCTTTGGGGTAGGTTGGGCAGGTGGTATCAGGGAACCTTGTGGTACCAGGGAAAAGAGCCCCTGAGTCTAAAGCATGTGTATGAGCTCTTTGAAATTTCACTGGCCCTTCTCATGTCTGTTTAGGCATCTTACCCTTCAGTTGTGGTACTCAACTGACATACTCAAATACTCACCTGTACTTGGTTACAGTGATGCCACTGGTCGTGTGTATAGCCAGGGATCACAGACAGCAGATCTGTCAGCATTGTGCTTGATGTGTATGCATGATAATAGGAGCCAAACTCATGGTCTCACACCTGCAAGATAGGGACTTTATCCACAGAGCTATCCTGGATTATGGGATACACTCTTCGTTTCTTTCCTTCAGCATCAATTTTCTTTAATTTTCAACACTGGCAGTATTGCTATGTATCTTTGAGGAGCATAATACAATTGTCTATTTATAAACTTTTTTTTTTTTTTTTTTTTGCTTTTTTTGGGTCACAGCCGGCAATGCTCAGGGGTTTCTCCTGACTCTGCACTCAGGAATTACTCCTGGCGGTGATCAGGGGACCATATGGGATGCCGGGATTGAACCCGGGCTGGGATGGGCCGGCCGTATGCAAGGCAAACGCCCTACCCGCTGGGCTATCGCTCTGGCCCCTAAACTATTTTTCCTCATATAATTCCTCCCCTCCCCTTTTGGATCATATCTAGCAGTGATCAGAGCTTACTCCTGGCTCTTCATTCAGGAATTACTCTGGGAAGTTTTGGGGACCGTAAGGGATACTGGGGATTGAACCTAGGTCAGCTGCATAGAAGGCAAATGGCTACCCTCTACTATCACGCAGACCCTGAGTTTCTGACTCATTGTTGTGTTCTGGATACAAAGAACATATATTTCATCTGCCTGTATGGCCGTGACTAAAGTCGTCTGTCTTGGAGTAATTGTTATTGGTTGCTTCTCTCTCAGCAGATGCTCCCATTCCATAGTGTTGTTTTTTACAATTGAAGACAAATGATAATTTCCATAAAGCTGCCATATTGAAAGTATGCAATAGCTGTCAGGAAGGCTTCTCAGCTTTTCTGTTGTATAGCATACCTCTTTTTACTTATTTATTTTATTTAATTTTATTCTTTTTTTTTGCTTTTTGGGTCACACCCAGCGACACTCAGGGGGTTACTCCTGGCTCTCCGCTCAGAAATTACTCCTGGCGGTGCTCAGGGGACCATTTGGGATGGCTGGGGTTGGACCCCGGTCTGCGGGTAAAAGGCAAATGCTCTACCCGCTGGACTATTGCTTACAATGTTGCTTTTGAATTCCCCCATACCTCTTTTTTTTTTTTTTATTAAAATTTGCCTTACACATAGCAGATACTGTTTTTGTTTTTTCAAACAAAGTTGTCTTGGCATTGATGAATTTTATCAATGTTATTTTCCAATAGCATTCCAAGTCAATGTATTTTCGCACATCATTTGTTTCACAGTTTGCCAATTCTCGCAGTATTTCAACCTTTTTCATTTTCTTTTTTGGTTCACACCTGGTGATGCAATCTGGTTACACCTGGCTCTGTACTCAGGAATTACTCCTGGTGGTACTTGGGGACCATATGGGATGCTGGAGATGGAACCCAGGTCAGCCACATGCAACACAAATGCCCTACCTGCTATCCTATTGCTTGGGCCCTTATTTCAACCTTTTTCATTACAATCATATGTTAAGGTGATCTGTGATCATTACTTTGATGCTACTGTTGTAATTGTTTTGGGGGAGCCAAGAAATGTATCCATAGAAGATAGCAAACTTAATTGATAAATAATGTGTGTGTTCTGCTACACAATCATTCTCTCATCTCTTTTCGCTCTCACTGGACCTCCTTTCCTGAGACTCTAGTGAAATTAGACCTATTAATAGTTCCTCCATTGCCTCTAAGTATTTAAATGGAAGAATCAACTTTAAAATAAGCATGTCTCTATTTTATATCTAAAACGGAAATGATTAAGCATAGTGAGGAAGGTATATCAAAAAGCTGAGACCAAGAGCTAGATGTTTTACCTAGTTTAGCGAATTTGTGAATGCAGAGGAAAAATTTCTTGAAAGAAATTTAGAGTGCCACTTCAATAAATACACAACTGATAAGGAAGTACAACAGCTTTACTGCTGATAAGGAGAAAACTTCGAATCATTCACTTAAGCCAAATGTAATCCAGAGTGCCAGGCCTAGAAGATCTTTGAAGCTTGTAGAGGTTGATTAGATCCTTTTTTCTCTTTCCTCCCCTCCCTTCCCCTCCCTTCTGAGCTTGGTTGGGTTTAAGGAGAGAAGCAGTCTTCATCCAGAAATTTGGACTAAGATCATTGATGATGATGGCTAACACAAAACACGGGTTTTCAGTGTAGAGAAATGAATCTTATATTCAAGAAGATGGCATCTAAGATTTTCATAGTTACTGAGAAGAAGTAATTTCAGTGCTTCCAAAGACTGGCTGAAGGGCTTTAGTGCTTCCAAAGACTGGCTGACTCTGTTATTAGGAACTGTTAATTCAGAAAGAAGCCACAGTTCCCTTAAAATTATGGTACATTTACTCCGCCTGTGCTCTCCAGATGGATCAGGAAAGCACATCTACATCTGTTCACAACATGGTTTGCTGTATTTTAGCCCACCATTCAGAAAAGGACCCACTTTTTGAAAAAGATTCCTTTCGGACAACTACTGCTCATCAGGGCTAGACTGTTGATTATGCAGTAAATCACATTCCTAGAACGTATGAATCCCTGAATTCAGTTTTGGGTATTACATGACCCTTCATGTTGGCAATGTGACCCTGGTGCCTCAGGTACTCTCCCTTCCCCCCCACCCTGCACTCTAGGGTGGACCCTATAACACTATAAAGACATTCAGGCATTCCACTGGAAAGGGAATGTAATCTGCGTGAGGATTTAGACTCTGTCTCCCTGGCTAGAGGAGATTGGCATCAATCCTAATGATGCATTTACTTTTGCAAAGTTGTTTATGTATAACTTATCTCTAGCATATCAGTATGTAGGTATGTGTGTATATAAAACATCACACAAAACAAAACCCTATCTTTTCTAGTGACAGATGAAATATTCACACATGTGACTGATAAATAGAAATTATTCTTGATACCTCTGTGGTGAAAACTTCTTGACCTCTCCATTGTCTTGCTATGTTTGAGTCTCTCCTCTGCCTTTTTAATATTAATCATACACACAATGAGTCAGGGACGCTGTCTCGTTTTGCCAAGGCATAGAAAATCAGATGGGCTGGACATGTAATGTGATTTGGAGACGACTGCTGGACTAGAGCCGTTACCAACTGGATCCCATGGGATGTCAAAAGATCATGTGGCCGCCCACCTACAAGATGGTCAGACTTCTTCGTCAAGACCCTGAACAAACGGTTTGAGGCTCTTCGTATTCCTGAAGCAACCAGATGTCATTGGGCTACACTGGCACGTGATAGGGTCAAATGGAAATGTTACTGGCGCCTGCTCGAGCAAATAGATGAATAACGGGATGTCAAGTGATCAAGTGATCATACACACAACGTATTTTTTAAAAGAATTGATAACATTCTTTTTTGTGTGTGTTGAGAAGGGTACAGCTTAGCTGTACCCTTTTCCAATACACACACACACACATATCACTAATATATATATATATATATCACTGTATCACTGTCTTCCCGTTCATCATCGATTTGCTCGAGCGGGCACCAGTAACATCTCAATATGATCTGTCAAGTAGAGCCCAAGGGCACCTGCTTGCTCCAGGAATATAAAGAGCCTCAAACCATTCCATCAGGTCGTGGGAATGAGGTCTATAATTATTACTGGTATTTGGCATATCAAATACGACACGGGTAGCTTGCCAGGCTCTGCCGTGCAGGGTAGTATACTCTTTAAGTCATTGTGTGAAATCCATATCTTGTAAGTAGAATTTTGTTAGCAATCACCCAAATAATTCACAAATTTGTTGTTCTGTTAAATTAGCAAAATCAAAATATCTAATGCTAGAAAGTGACTTTAGCTATGTATTTTGACCTAGTTTATGTGCAAAAACAGTGCAGCAAAACGTGCCCAACTCCTTTGAGTTCTAAAATTTTTATTAGTGACTTTTATTGTATTTCTTTGAATATGACTGAAATATTTTAGTAGTAAAGGAATAAGGGAGAGGTAGTAAAACAGAAGATGAGGAAGCAGCTGTAGAGTTTGTCCTGTGTACTGAAGTCAAGTATAGTTCTTTCCTCACTGTTCCGCCCAAACTCCAGAGGAACCAACTCAGTAAGGCAGTTTGTTCTTCTGGCAGAGAGCTGAATGTTTGTCCTGTTGTGATCTGAATCTTAGTTTCCCAGCTTTCACTTAATTCTGCATTTAGTCCTTCTTTTAATCCAGTGACTCACACCTTGGGAGCTCCACCCCACTTCAAGAAAATGCTTTTAACTTACTTATTTTGAGTAAATAACTCATTACTGCCTTTTTTTTTTTTTTTTTTTTTTTTTTGGGTCACACCCGGCAATGCTCAGGGGTTTCTCCTGGCTCTGCACTCAGGAATTACTCCTGGCGGTGCTCGGGGACCATATGGGATGCCGGGGATTGAACCTGGGCCGGCATGAGCCAGCCACGTGCAAGGCAAACGCCCTACCGCTGGGCTATCACTCTGGCCCCTATTCTTTCTGTGCTTTATAGATTTTGCTTTGGGCACTCAGTTGAAAATATGTACTCTTCTGATTTTTCCTCTGTGCGTTCTTTGTGGATTTTGTATGTATAGATCGGTTCAAATACTTATGAATCACTCCTTCCTGAAGTGTAACCTTCCAAGAGGAAAACGTTTTAGTTTGAAACTTTTTTCATTCTCTCTCTCTTTTCTCTGTCTCTATCTCTGTCTCTGTCTGTCTGTCTGTCTTTCTTTCTCTTCAGAAGAAAGTTTCTTGTGCAGAAAACGTAGATGGTTCCAGGTCCCAGATGGCTGTCCCGTCTAGTGACCGACTTCCCTGTCCTTCGCCACGTGGTCTGCTTGCCTGCTGTAAATGATGGCCAGGTCCTGTCCCTGAGCCGCTGCTCTCTCTGTCCAGTGCATGCTTGCCCAGACTCCGGACATGCCCTATGTGTGTGGGCGAGACTTCTGTGCCCTGTACCTGTTGCTGGGGCTCCCAACTGTACCCAAGCAGTTCCTGTCATTCTATCCTGGCTTTCCGTAGTCTCTATAGCCATGTCTCTATGCACGTGGGTGAAACTCTTGTGCTAGTTTGAGGTTTTTGTACTATAGTTGGAGCTGTAGGACAGCAATTAGGGTATTTGCTGACCTGTGGCTCACCTGGGTTTGATCCCTGGCATTCCATGTGACCCCTAAACCCAGCCAGGAATGATCCCTTATACTGGTGATGGGTTTGGTATTGGGAAATGGTATAACTGAAACTTGATTATGACTAACTGTGTAACTTGTGGTATCTCAATAATTTCAACAATAAATTAAAAGAAACATTTTCTATGGAAAAGTGGTTGGATGAGGTACATCTAAAATAAAAAATTGGGACCAGAGAGAGAGAGAGCAAGGGTTAACTCTTGCCTCATATGTGGCTGACCCTGGTTTGATTCCTAATACCACATGTGGTTCCCTTTAGCACCTGAGTGTGACACCCCTCCCTCCACCAAACACAACCAAAAAATGAAGTGGAAATTGATTATTTACTTCTTCTGTTTCTTTCATCTTTTTTTCTTTAAACATGAAAACTGATGTTTCAATTGTCTATTGTACTGATTATTTCCCCTAATTACTACAATATAGATTTCTTTATAATTCAAGTATAATTATTGTTGTTTTTGGGGCCACACTCAGCAGTGCTTAGAGCTTACTCATAGTGCTTGGCTCAGGAATCAGTCCTGGTGGGACTTGGGAGACCCTGTAGGGTGCTGGGATTGAACCCAGGTTGTCCACATGCAAGGTCTTAACCCATATTTTATTGCTCTTACCCCTACGTGTTTTCTTTGTTATATAAAGGCTGTAGTTTTGTTTATATTGTTCATGAAATTTATATGAAGTACTATGTAATAGAAGTCGGAATTATGAAGAGTTAAAAAATTCCTATTTTATTTTCTTTACCCTTTTTTGGTGGGGGGGCATACAGATATACTCAGATATACTATAGGAGTGCCTATGCATAGGGATCATTGCTGGAGGGCTGGAGGACCATGTGGAGTGCTGGAAATTGAACCTGGGTCTGCTGTATGCAAGGCAGTTTCTGGGTGGATAAATATGTGGGAACTGAGATACTCCTGGAGACAGTATGGGGACTCTGCTTTTCTTAACTCTAAAGCTGTTTTTTGGTAATAAATGTATAATCTAACCTATACTTAATTTATGACTCTGATGTCTGAAGTAAAGATGGCTTGGAAAACTGAGCTCTTTACCTGTGTCTCTGAAACTATTTCAGGGTAGAGTGTCAGAATTGAACTGACTTCTTAGGCACCCTACTGGTGTCTGAGAATTGTTTGCTGGTGTAGGTGGTTTTAGTTTTCTTCTCTCTCTCTTTCTCTCTCTGTCTGTCTGTCTGTCTGTCTGTCTGTCTCTCTCTCTCTGTCTGTCTGTCTCTGTCTCTCTCTCTCTCTCTCTCTCTCTCTCTCTCTCTGCTCTCTCTCTCTCTCTCTCTCTCCCCTCCCCAACTTCTCCCTTCTCATTTCTGGGCCTCACTGATAGTCCACAGGAGACCATATGTGGTGTCAGGGATTGATCTTGGATCAGCTGTATTTAAAGGAAATGTTCCTACCCACTGTACTATCTTTCCAGCTTTTAAACCACTATTTTTCACCTTCTTACACCTGTGAACTGGCACCACCAGTTATAACCACCAGCTGGTTATAACTGACCAGCAGTTATAACCAAGGAAGTAGTGGTTTTCAACTTCCTATACTGTGGATAGGTCCTGTGGACAGCACCTGTCCATGGACTGGTATGATCTTTATGATAAAGGCTGTTGTGAGTGATACAGCTTGGTGATTGCTTACCTATGTTGCCTCACCTCTTCTCATACTCAGACTCGGCCTTCACATGCCACCCTGCCCCCAGCTTTACACACTATATTGTTTCTTACCTCTGCTCTCATCCTGACTCAGTCTTAATCAGCCTTTATGATTCAGCATGGGACAATTCATAGGAAGTTTCTTGCTGAACCTTCAGGGGTTGGACTGCACCTCTTCTTTGCCCCTTCTTGCTCTGGGTCATATGAAGCAATATAGTTTTTCTCTTGTTAAAATACACTCTTTATCTCATTTCCCTTTGAAGTACTGTTCATTTCTTTGTTTTCTTTTAGAGAAAAAATTATTGAAAAGATATAGCTAAACTCGTGTTTTTTTTATTCCTTTTTGTTCGTTTTCTCTTAGTTTATTCCTGTCAGTTTTTTCATTGCTAACCACATCCTTCCAGTGCTTGTGACTTATTTGATAAAAACAGTTTTCAGTGTGTACTGTGTTGTTTAAAAATAGTGTAGGGGTTAATGTACTTGCCTTGCATACTGCTCACACCACTTCAAATCCTTTGCTCATGGTCCTCAGTTATTGCCAGAGGGCCACTCGAGCACAGAGTCAGGAGTAGCAGCTGAGCAGCTGAGCACTACTGCATGTGGTTTAGCACTGCCCCCATGTGTGTGCCCCTCCCCCCCCCATGTTGTGTCTTTTTTACTTTCACAGGAAAAAAATACCCTTAAAATCTGTTTTAAGGGCGGACTTCTAAAGATCACAGTTGTTCCAAATTCCTTAGCTTGAAAATCACTCACAGGTAAAGAACTGTATTGGACTGCAGAAGCTATGCCGTTTAGAATGGATTATTGGAATCTGAATGAAGAAATGAAATGCAGAAACTTTTAAGATTTCAAAAGCCAGTGATTTTTTTTCCTCTGAAATTAGTGATTTTATTTCTGAAGTTATTAATATCTGCAGTGATTAGTTTACAGTAATTCTGTTAAAATTACTGATCTCCATTATGTTTAGCTTTTCTGTTTCTGGAAATTCTGTCCTTGGGTTCTCCCCCTCACTCATTTTTAGTTATATATTTTCTCCCTGCTTTTCAATCAAATTTTTTAAATCTTCTACTAAGTGACCGTATATGGAATTGAGATTTGTTAGGCTTATTGCATAAGGTTCTGTATCTTTCTTAATTCCAAGGGTTAGCTCAGAGTTTTATTTCTATGTAGCTAAGCACTGTGAATGGTCTTTATGGATTTTCCCCTATGGGGTGTGTGTGTGTGTGTGTGTGTGTGTGTGTGTGTGTGTGTGTGTGTGTAGTGTATATTTTCTATATGTATATATATATGTATATATACATATATACACATACATGCCGTTCTTACAGAATTTAGGATTCCTGCCCTTAAAACATTTTTTTTTCTTTTTCTTTGTAAGAAAAAGAAAGAATGAAAGAATGGTAGGTATACATATATATCATGGAATTTTTCCCCAGTGGAGTATATCTATACTGGGAAAATTCCATGAATTTTCAGTAAACTTGTTTGTGCACTTGCCTCTCCCTTTCTGTGTTCCATGTGTGAGTACGCATATTTGCACATATGCATTTGCCACTTTCATATGTGTATTTTGGTGTTCTGTAGGTTAAATTCTTTGGTGTGTAATTACTGAGTCAGAGTATTAAAAGTTTAAGAAAGATTGCTGAATCATTTTATGTGAAGGTAGTGTCATTCACATTTGTTATTTCCTTACTTTGTTTCTTTATATCCCAGATATGAGGAAGACCATTCCGTGTCTCCTGACTAGTTTCACCCAGCACCATACTTTCCAGATCCAGCAAATTGTAGCACGAAATTTCAGGATTTTGTCTTTTATTATTTTTTAAATTTTTAAATTTTTTTTTAAAATTTTTTAATTTTTTGCTTTTTTGGGTCACACCTGGCGATGCTCAGGGGTTACTCCTGGCTCTGCACTCAGGAATTACTCCTGGCGGTGCTCGGGGACCATATGGGATACCGGGATCAAACCCAGGCCGGCACAGGCCGGTGCAAGCGCAAACGCCCTACCCTCTGGGCTATCACTCCAGCCCAGGATTTTGTCTTTTAGCCAAGTAGTATTCCATTGTGTCCATTCCATAGGTTTATTTTAAAGAAATTTTTTAGAATTTTAATTCTTTAAATATTAAAACACAGTGATTGACAAATTTTCTTATAGTACAGTTGTCACAAGTATTCATTGTGCAACACCAGTCCCACTACCAAAGTGCCCCCTACCACCACCAAAGGACACAGCCCACCACCCACTCCCCATTCCCACACCAGCTCCCCCAGTTTGTTGCAAGTACATTCATCATTACAGTGTATATATGGACAAGGTCCTGGGATGGACCTGGCCCTAAACTTGATTGTGCGCTGTGGGTAGGAGTGGAAACAGCTGCGTGTTTGGTCCTTCTTTCTCTGGCATTACAGATCATGGAGGCTACGGAGCTCGTAGTCACGCCCACTGGGTCATTGGAGGTGGGGGGATGAGGGAAGGGGCCTCAATACCTGCTCCAAGCCCAGCTGGGCAGCCACAGCAGCCCACGTGACTGCTGGCCCTAGGAGCCCTGTTGAAATTGGCCAGGGATGGAGCCAGTTTCCCCATCTCGTTGCTCCATGGGCCACTCTCTGTGGGTAGGAGCTGGAGCAGCTGTGTGTCTCCACAGGTTTTTAATCGAGTCATCTTCTCTAGTTCACTTGGGTTATTTATAGATTTTAACTATTAATGAACATAAGAGCTCAAAATTTTTGAATATAGGAGGAGCTCAAAACTTTTATGAATAAAGCTTTTGGGCCTTGGAATATATGCTAAGGGAGTGAAATTGCTGGGTCATGTGGAAACTCATATTTCCTATGTATTTTTAGAAGGGTCCATATTGTTTTTCCAAAAGTCTAGACCAGATGATGTTCCTTCCCACCAGCAGTGAAATGGGTCCCTTTTTTCTTGGCATCCATGCCAACACTGGTTGTTTTTAATCTCTTTTGGTTTGAAGTGACCCTTAATGTTTTGATTTGCATTTCTCTGATGATAAGTCACATAGAGCATTTTTTTCATATACTTTTTGATCATTTAATTTTTTTCATATACCTGTATGTCCTCTTTGAGGAAATTTCTATTCACCTTGCCCCATTTTTTTATTTTTTATTTTTTTTGGGTAAAGTTCTGCCAGTACTTTATGTATCTTGAATGTTAACTCAGTGTCATATGAATGGTGGACAGTTATTTTCTTTCAGTCTGCTGGGAGAGTTCTGTTTTATTCTGGTCATTTTTTGAGATTATAGAGGCATTTTTAGTTTGTGTGTGTGTGTGTGTGTGTGTGTGTGTGTGTGTGTGTGTGTTACTCATTAGTACTCAAGAACTGTTGCTAGCCCTGTGCTGAGAAGTGATCCCGGCTAGTGTTTGGGGGATGGGGAGTGAGTCCTGGGTCAGCCACATACAAGGGCAAATGCCTTACCTGGCCACTGATCACTTTCTTACTTGCCTATCTTCTTTGCTCTATGATCTCTAGAGTTTGGGATCTAGATGCTTATTTGCCCCTTTCTGTTTTTCTTTTTTCCTTTAACTCTAGAAATATGGAGAGTAATGAGGAAACCTCTGACCCTAGTTGTTTATAGTGTCTCTTCAATAGCAATTCTTGTGTTTTAAACTGAGTGAGCTTCTGTGAGCATTATTACTATTCCATGACTTGATGTGGTTTCCAGCCCTGTTATTCAGAGCTAGGAATTTTGTTAGATTCTGGTTTAGTAATGGAATTGTAGCTTATGCAAAATATAATTCGGCTTAATTTATTCATACTGTTAATTGGATGGTGGGTTTCTAATTAAAGTAATGTATTCTTGGTGTATGTTACCTATACACAAGCATTGTAATCTTTTGATATAACTAATTAGGGAATATTTTAGTCCGTATTATATGTCTCTAGTTTTTCATAATTGGCTTGATTTTATGCTGTGAGACAAAGGCTTAATTTACTATTCTGTGTACAGGTTGTGGTAATTTATGATCCTTTTTCTGTGTAACAGGGGCAGTGGAATACTATTTTTGATGGCTGTTTTAGAGATCAATTGTTACTGATCTATTTAATCTCTTCTCAGCTGTTCTAAGTAATTGGCAAAAGAAGTTTTAAAAAAATTTGGTGTCATACCTGTAGTGCTCTGAGGTTACTCCTATCTCATTGCTCCTGGCAGTAGCTCTTGGCCATACTTCCAGGACCATGTGGTGCCAGGGATTGTACCCAGGCTGCCTGAATTCATACCACACTTGCATTCTAATCCTTTGAGCTATATCTCTGGCCCCAGTAACCTTATTTTTTTTTTCCTTTTTGGGTCACACCCGGCGACGCTCAGGGGTTACTCCTGTCTCTGCACTTAGGAATTACTCCTGGCAGTGCTCGGGGACCATATGGGGTGCCGGGGATCGAACCCGGGCGGCATGGGCGCGGCCGTGGCAAGACAAACGCCCTACCTGCTGGGCTATCGCTCCGGCCCCTAGTAACCTTATTTTTAAGATCCGTAATCTTAAAGGAAAATCTTTTATACATTTTGACTGAAGAAAGGCAATGATTTTGTTATGCATAGTCTATTAATTTATTGATACTAGCTGCCATTTGTTTCGCAGTGTCCTATGTAAAATATTATACAAAATGCTTAACATCATTTAACCTTTACAAGAAATGCTCTAAGGTACATATTGCTATTATACTGTTTATAAGTAGGGATTTATAGATAGCCCTTGAAAGTAATGCTCAGAGGTTAAATAATGCTCAAGATTGCATAGTAAGTTAGGACGAGTGTTGGAGAACTGCATTGCAAACTTTTTGGTTATTGCAGTGCTTAGAGATATGAGGGACACTGAGAGGTGCTGAGATAGGACATCATCTATGATGCAGTGCTTGGGAATATGATGGGGATCAAGCTCAGGACCTCACACATGCAAGGAATGTGTTCTGCCATTTGGAACAAATACTTGGCCCCTGGATTTCAAAGCTTTTTATGTGTGCTGTTTCATAGAGCATTTTGTTTCTGTGTATAATACAATTTGACCACTTAGATTAAATTAGAACTTTAATTGCTTCCATTTTAAAGTATGATTATTTCGTTTCTCATTCTACATTTAAAATGATTTTCCAATTTGCCTGTTGGAACTTCGTGATAAGAAAGAAACATAATCACTTAGAAAAGATGGTATTATCTGGCCAGGAATTTAGCACTGGTGGTAGAGCACATGCCCAACAGTGATGAAGATGTGATGGTAGTGCTGTTCAAAGTGTGATTTGGAAATATAGGTTTGGGAATAAAGCCTGAGTCTTTGAGTTAAGTGCTTATTAAGTGAAAAATACTTTCTAAGAGAGCAATCTTATTTGTTAAGGTGTTTATTTCAGGCTTCAGAAAGAAAAAGATTCTAGTAATCACACTGCAGTGAGGGAGGGACGTACTTTCCAGATTCAAAATCAGCATAGGCAAATCCACCTAGGCCTAGTGTTGAATAAGTATGATACTTTCAGGAAGTGAAAGATCAGATCATATAAGAGTATTGAAGTCCTTTTGAAAGGTTTTGAGGGTCAGGGATGCGGCTTAGTATGCCTTGCATACACGAGACCAAGGTTTGATCTCCAGTACTGCTCGGCTACTCCGCCTCCCCACAAAAACCCCCAAAACATGGCCAAAGAGATAGTACAGGAGTTAAGGTGCTTGTTTTGCATGTGGCCAACCTTGGTCCCCTTTCTTGCTTTGCATATAGTCTTCCAGCACTACCAGGAGCATAGAGCCAGGAGTAAGCCCTGAGCACTACCAGGTGTGACGCTGAAACCAAACCAAGTCCCAGAATTGGAAAGTCATCAGAACTCTCTGATAGGATTTTATTTATTTATTTTTAATTAATATTTTATTATACCACTATGAGATATATACAATTACAACGTTGTTCATGTTTGGGGTTTGTGTCACACAGTGTTCCAGCACCCATCCCTCCACCAGTGCCCATTTCCCACCACCAATGTCCCCAGTTCCCTCCCCCTCCCCTAGCCTACCTCTGTGGCAGGTTCTTTATCTCTTTTCTCTCTTTCTCCCTCCCTCTCTCTCTCTTTCTTCTCTTACATATTGTGGATCGCAATACATACATACACTTAGAGGTCATCGATTTAAAATCTTATAGGGTGCTGGAATACTGTATTATCAAGAGCCAATTATGAACACCTTTGTAATTGTATGCCTCATGGTGGTATAATAAAAAATTAAAAAAAAATAAAATCTGATAGGATTTTAAATACAGCAGGTCAGCAACTCTTTTATAAAGGGAAACAAAGTGATCAGGTTATTTTAGGAAATAACATGAGTTCACTATGGTGGTTTGAGAGTGTGGGATCATAGCCATCTTCTGGCCTTGTTAGCCATGCGTTAAAGAAATAGTGGGGAGGGAGTATGAAATTGAGATTATTCTAAATCAGAATATTTCGGAATTGAGCAATACTGGATAACTTGTATGGTTATTAATATTATTTATTACCATAAAGTTTGTTATTGTACTGTTTTTCATTTGCCTTAAGCTTCTGATAGTCACATACTCATTCTGTTAGTGGCTTATACCTGAATTACTGTAAAATGCATAAGCTGAAATAGTACTCTTATGAAATTTATTTTAACTGTGTATTGGTTCCTATTCGGCGGGTAGTTGTTTTTTTTTTTTTTTTGGGGGAGTGTTGTGGTGAGCATCCAGCTTGCTCAGAGCTTATTCCTGGCTCTGCACTAAGGAATTATTCCTGGCAATGCTTGGGGATATGGGGATTGACCCTGGGTCAGCCACATGCGTGACAAGCACCCTATTTGCCTTTCTATATCTCCAGCCCCTCAGAAAACATATTGTTGAGGGCTAAGGGTATCATGCAAAATAGATATATTACTTATCCTAATGTGCAGGAAATTGTCATAGTCATGAAGAGTCCAATAAAGTATTTCTTAACCTTGTTTCCTTCATGTGTTCCCCCCTCCATTCTTTTAGTTGACCCATGTCTGGTGCTGTGTGTGTCCTCCCTATCCCCATTTATGTGAATTTTTTCATCTGTGGACGCCCTAGGAATATCCTAGGAGCCCAAGGAGGGCCATATGGCCCCTGGCTGCGAAATGCTTGCCTAATAAACTTTGTTCGCTGTTCTTATTTATGGTGTGACCTTTGGTGATACAGGATAATGCTTTGCAGCCACATGAACACATGCAGTGCTTCAGGCTCGGACCATTTTGTCATTCATCAACCTAGTTATTTGGGTCTGACAGTGCTTGTGTTTGAGGATGCAGTACTGCTGGGGCTAGCGATGGTGAGGCCATCAGGACCACATCTGATGTTGAGAATAGGGCCATGTGCTGTTATGGATTGAACTCAGTGCCTCTAGTATGAAAAGGGTGCTATAGCTTTCTGACCAGTGTGGTCCCCCACAATCATTTTAAAATAAAACTTATTGATAGTTCAGTTTAGCTTTAGGAGCATTAGGAGCTTCCTGGGAGAAAAAAACGTTTAAGCAGTAAATGGAGGCAGGATTTAAATGGGATTCTTTCTATTATTAATTTTCAGTTCAAAAATAAAAATGAGGGGGCCGGAGTGATAGCCCAGCAGGTAGGGTGTTTACCTTGAACACGGCCAACCAGGTTCCATCCCGGCATCCCAGATGGTCCCCTAAGCGCTGCCAGGAATAATTTCTGAGTGCAAAACCAGGAGTAACCCCTGAGCATTGCCGGTTGTGGCCCCCAAAAGCAAAATTATATAAAAAATATAAAATGAGGGTCAGAGCGATAGTACAGTGGGTAGGGCATTTGCCTTGTATGTAGCTAACCCAGATTGGATCTCTGACATTCCATGTAGTCCCCAAGCACTGCCAGGACTAACCCCTGAGCATCACCAGATGTGAACGAAAAAGTCCCCTTGCCCCCAAAAAAGAGAGAAACGTGACTCTAAGTTGGAGTACCGGGGCTTGAGCAACAGCACAGTGGGCAGGGTGTTTTCCTTGCACATAGCTGACCCGGTTTGATCCCCAGCATCCCATGTTATCCACTGAACACTGGCAGGAGTAATTCCTGAGTGCAGAGCCAGGAGTAACCCCTTGAGCATTGCCAGATGTGACCCAAAAAGCAAAAACAAACAAATTAAATGAATAAATAAATAAACTGGAGTACCTATACTACCTGTAACCATCCTGAAAAGCAGTGTTTATTTATCATGAGGGATACTGGGAAATGATTGTGTTTGAACATGACATCTGAATCATGTGACAGCAAAAAAAAAAAGCCCCTGTAATACATTAAAGATTGTAAGGGATTTTTTTTATGGACCCAATCATATACTATCTCAGTTTCTCTTTCTCTCTCTCTTCTCTCTCTTCTTTCTCTCTCTCTCTCTCTTCTCTGTCTCTGTCTCTGTCTCTGTCTCTGTCTCTGTCTCTGTCTCTGTCTCTGTCTCTCTCTCTCTCTCTCTCTCTCTCTCTCTCTTGCTCAGGAGTTACTCCCTGATTCTGTACTCAGGAATTACTCCTGGCAGTGCGCATATAGCATGAATATATAGGACCATTTGGGATGCTAGGGATCAAACCTTGTCAGCCACATGCAAGCCAAACACCCACTGTGCTATTGCTCTAGCCCCTACAAAAACCACTCAAGAATACGTGTTGCAGGCATTCGGTGTCAGTCTCGTGAATGCTGCCTGAATGATCCTCTGAGTTGGTTTCTGGACAGTGAAGATAATCTTTTATTTGAGAATGTGGTGATGTAGTTAGTTCAGTGTCTGAGAAAGCTACTGATGGAGTTACCCAGAGAGAGAATGCAACTAACTTATAGAAAGTTTGCTGACTAGTTTAATATGGGTAACTCTTAACTCACCTCTCCCGGAGTTACTGAAGAGGTTTCATTGAACCTGAAAAATGTGGGAAATCAGAAGTGGTTCTTTATTGGCAGTTGAGAAATTAAAAACAAAATGAAATGAAGAGAGGAGAGCAGGAGAAACGATTAGCATATATTATACATATATTATAATATACATATATTATGAAATACATATATTATGTGCATGCATATATGTAGATATAAAGTGGTTCTTTATTGGCTGTTGAGAAATTAAGCAAAATAGAGAACAGGAGAAACAATATTAACATATATTATAATATAATATATACACACTTATGTACACATTGGCCTGCTACCCCAGTAGAGCCTCAGAAGAAGTCCCCACACCTTAATGGCAGCCATTTTCAATGTTCACGGCTTGTCAGAGCCCCGCTCAAGAGAGAAGCCTCATCTCAAGCCCTACTCTGAGAGAAGCCAATTTCAAGCTCAGTACTCAATGGACCTGAAGACCTGCTCTGTTACAAATTACTCTATCCTCTGAGGAGGAGGAAAAGGAAAGAGATGAGAATGTGTCTAGTCTCACAGCAGACTGGGCCCCCTGGGATAAATCCAGAGCCATGGCAGAGCCTGGCAAGCTACCCATGGTGTATTCGATATGCCAAAAACAGTAACAACAATGGATCTTATTCCCAACAAATGAAGACGTTACTAGCACCTGCTCAAGCAAATTGATGAGCAATGGGAAGACAAGTGATACAAGTGAAATAGAATTATTTCATTTTTATTTTTATTACGAGTCCTCAATGATTTGTTTGATTTTCTTTTTCAAATTAGAATTATTTAAAAGCTTTTATTATTATTATTATTATTATTATTATTATTATTATTTTGCTCTTTTTGGGTGTTACCCAGCAATGCTCAGGGTTGCTCCTGGCTCTGCACTCAGGAATTACTCCTGGTGGTGCTCAGGGGCCTATATTGGATGCCAGGGATTAAACCCAGGTTGGTTGTGTGCAAGGCAAATGCCCTACCCGCTGGACTATTGCTCTGGCCCCTAAAAGTTTTTTTCTTTCTTCTTCTTCTTCTTTCTTCTTTCTTTTTTTTTTTTTTTTTTGCTTTTTGGGTCACACCCAAAGCAATGCTCAGGGGTTTCTCCCTGGCTCTGCACTCAGGAATCACTCCTGGCGGTGCTCGGGGGCCATATGGGATGCTGGGGATCGAACCCAGGCTGGCATGGGCGGCCACGTGCGAGGCAAACGCCTCTACCCCCTGGGCTATCGCTCAGGCCCCCTAAAAGTTTTTGATTCTATATTTTTGGTGATGCTGGAGGTCAAACTTAGAGGCCCTCAAATACATATTCTCTATACTAAGTATATTATTATAATTTTTAAAGAACTCATCCATGAGTGTGCAAATTGTCTGTGTCTTGGGTAGCAAGATATCTTAAGTATAGCTATCATTAATATTCAGATAACATCACTAACAGGTAATCAAGCATTAAAATGGAAGTATAAGCTGACTGGCGTGCTTGTTATGTCTAAAGTATGGTAAAAGCCATCGTGGTTATTTGTAATAGCTATTTTGGTGGGTTGGGTTTGAACCACAGCTGGCAGCGTGCAGTGACTACTCTTGGCTCTGCTTGGAGTGACCTTGGAGGATCACATATGGTGCCTGGGATTTTGACTAGGATTGGTGTAATGCAGGGCAATCATCTTACTTCCTGCCTCCAGTTTTTATCACCTTTAAAGTAGTTTTTTTTTTAAATCTCTGAATGGTCTTCCTAGGTGAAGAAGTTATTCACGTCTCAACATTTCTGTTGAACTGTTTGTTCATTTGTTTTATGAATGGACAGTTTTTCCCATCTCTAAACCAGAGCTAGATTCTGTGGCCAAACTCGGTTTCATTCCTTTTTCCCACCAGGAATGATCACTGAGCACTGCCCGGTGAGGCTCAAAGTCCTTTCTCTATGTCTCCCTATCCCTCTTTAAAACCAACATTGGTTTCTGTTTTTGTCAGTTTTGAGAGTCTACAGTCATCCCTTTTTTTTTCAGTTTATCCCTCTCATCTATGTATAAATTAATATTAGCTGTCCTTAGATAATGCCCATTTTGTGCATTACTAAACATTAGAGGCTATATCCCATGGTGACCTTGGTCTATATTTTTCAAAAAGGTGGATATAATTTCCTTTTGTAAATTTTTCCTTTTGCAAACAAGGTTACTATTCTGTACTTGAATTTTTAACTATCAGATAAAGAGAGAGGCTAGGTTTTTTTTTGTTATTTAAACTGATTGCAGGATGGTTCGACATGGCTAACATACAGTGAAGAAAAGAATTATTTATAGAGTTAGTATTGTTTATTTTAAACATTACAATATATTTTTGTGTTTAGTAGTGCTTTAAGTATAAAGAATTTTGGGGGCTGGAGAGAGCTCAGCAGTTGAACACATGCTTAATTTGCATGTGGGAGACCCACTGGGTTTGATTCCCTTATCATGAGTTCCCTTGAGCACATCTGAGAGTAACAACTAAACAATCTGGGTGTGTTCCACAAATGAAAACAAATTCTCCAGTCTTTCCTGTTTCCATTCTTCTTATTTTTTTTTCTGTTCCTAAGTGGAAAGATAGAAGCATTTTTATTCTTTCATGAACTCACACTACAAATATTTACATAGATATATACACACAGTGTCTGGAAAGTCACTTAGAGATTAAAAATTCCTGACAAATCATGACATCTATCTGCAAGGCCTTTAGGTGGTATGTTGATAAGACCATTCTCTTTTATGTATGAAATTTCAATTTGTAAAGAACATCCTACCACTTTTCTTAGTGTGTTTCTGTTGTATAGGATTAAAATGTTGTATTTCTCCCTTTAGTCTTTCCTGAAGTGGGGATACTGTCCCCCTGGAATTGCTGGAATCATGGGGCTGGTAGTAATAGTCTCAGGTACAATTGGGGGGTTCCTTTTGTTTTTGTTTTTAGAATACGTTTTCTTTCTTTTTTCTTTTCTTTTTCATTTCATTTATTTAATTATCTATTTATTTATTTTTATATTTTATTATACCACAGTGAGATATACAGTTATAAAGATGTTTATGTTTGGGTTTCAGTCATACAGTGTTCCAGCACCCATCCCTCCACCAGTGCCCGTTTCCCACCACCAGTGTCCCCAATTCCCTCCCCCTCCCTTGCCTGCCTCTATGGCGGGTTCTTTATCTTGTCTCTCTCTCTCTCTCTCTCTCTCTCTCTCTCTCTCTCTATATATATATATATACATATATACACACACATACAAGTATATATATAGTTATATAGTAGATATATCTATATTTAGATATAAATACATATATATATATTTATATCATGCAAATAAATGCAGCCATTCTTTATCTGTCTTTTTCCTTCTGGTTAATTTCACTCAACATGATCCTCTCCATGTCCATTTATATATTTTCCATTTATAGGCAAATTTCATAACTTCGTTTTCCTAACAGCTGCATAGTATTCCATTGTGTAGATGAACCAAAGTTTCTTTATCCAGTCATCAGTTCTCGGGCACTCCGGTTGTTTCCAGATTCTGGCTATTGTGAATAGTGCTGCAATAAAAACAAGTGCAGATGGTGTTTCTGTTGTGCGTTTTTGGCTTCCCAGGGTATATTCCCAGGGAGTTACCACTGGGTCGAACGTGAGCTCGAACGTGAGCTGGGTTGAATGGGAGCTCAATTTCTAGTCTTTGGAAGAATGTCCATATTGTTTTCCAAAAGGCTGCACCATTCCCACCAACAATGGATGAGAGTCTCTTTCTCTGGGGGTTCCTTTCTGTTGGTTTCCTTAAAGAAGGTTGATTTTTAGGGGAGTGCTGACTAATTTTGTTTCTGAAAAGTGGGTAGTAATAAGGCAAATATGTTTGGGAATTTCTGCTTTAATATAATTTTTAAAATTATACCTTTTGGCCATAGAATCTCAATAAAGTTTTTTAAGAGGAAAAAATAAAATTAAAATTATAGCTTTGAAGTGGAGAGATAGTACAGTGGGTAACATGTTTGCCTTGCATGCAACTGACCTGGATTTGATCTCCTGCACCCCATATGGTCCCCCAAACCTCACCAGGAATGATTCCACAGAGCCAGGTGTGGCCCCAAAACAAGCAAACAAGAAATTAAATCTTTGGGTTTGGGAATAGACAGTCAAGCACATGCTTTGCATATGAGGGCCTGGATTTGTTCTTGGACTCCATATTCCTTCACATCTTTCACCTCAGCACTGCCTGCTCATGGCCTTGGTGTCTGAGCATTGATAAGTTCCAGTAGTGGCAGTGAAACAGAACAAGGCAGTGTGTTTCTTATGCAGGTGCTCAGGGTTCAGTCCCTGGCACCACATGGCATTGACTGAACTGTGATTAGCTACCAGCACCATTTGATTTTGTGACCCTCAAAACTGAAAATAACCAAAACTCAGCCATAGCAACAAACAGAAATTAGAGTCTAGATAGAGGCCAAAGGATTGATGACATGCCTGGCCAAAATGATGCTCAGGTTTAGTCCCTCAATGCCATGTTCTCTCCTCATGCCCCCTCCCTGCACTGCCTGGAGTGATGCTTGGTGCCCGTGATCATCAGCCCCAGTCACCAAAACCCAAACCATCAAGCCTGCAGCATGACTGAGTCATCCCAAGAACCTGGGGACATACGGAGTTTTATTGGTCTAAGAAGCCAGGAGTGTTAGATAAACATATTCATGTTTCAGCATGTGTATTTAGACTTTTAAGTGCTCTTGAGAAATGATTAAATTGTTGGTGGCAAAAATGTCAATTCATGGATCTTCTTTCTAATGACTCCCACTGTAGCTCATCCTACACACAGCTGCCCGGTTATCAGAGTTGTTAGTAGAGCTTCTGAAAGCAACATTTTCATGAAATACTTAGTAGTAAAGTTCCTTTAACAAAACTAATTCTGGCTCCAGAGAGTTGGCTCAGTGGTCTGTACTGAAGCTTGCCTTTTCTTTTTCTTCTTTTGACTATACCCTGTGGCAGATGTAGACAGGGCTTACCCCTGGTGGTCTTGGGGGTACCATTTGCTACATGCAAGGCAAGTGCTCTGCCCACTGTACTATTGCTCTGGCCCCAAGCTTTGCATTTGAGGCGCAGGTTAGAGCTTGACACTACCTGGACCCACATAAGCACTGCCAAGTATGACCCCCAAAGCAGAAAAAAGGGTGGGGAAGAAGCCTCGGTTCTTGAGGCTTAAATGTGTAATACCTCTTTTTTTTTTAAATACGGCTTCATTTTGTCTTGTATTTTCTTCTTTCTTTGGTTTTTACTACCCTCAGGGGCTGGGCCTTAACTATATATAAATGTGCTTCAATGCCTGTTCCACCTCCTCTTCCCTCCCCTTTGCTTTTCATTCATATCAACACCCTCCCCTCCCCGCACTGCTAAGTGCCTGCTTAGCAACTAACTGTGTCTAACTATATTTCTCCCCAGCCTTTCAGGATTTTAGACTTGATTCATACTCTTAATTTATTCTTTTCCTTTTCGGGGAGCCACTCCCTGCTGTGTTTAGCCAACCATGACAGCTCCTGGTGGTGCTCGGGTTTGGTGGTGTTTGGGCCATGTGGTACCAGGGATCACATCCAGGGACTCACACATAAAAGACCCTTTTTAACTCTCCCCCACTCCCTTTCTCTCTCGTCTTTGCTCTCTGTGTCTGTCTCTGTGTCTATCTCTCTCTGTGTCTTTGTCTCTCTGTCTCTGCCCCTGACCCCTTTTGGCCTATACCCAGTAATTCTTGGATACTATTCCTGGCTGTGTGTTCAGGGGTTACTCATTGTGATTCTTTTTTTTTTCCCCATTTGATTCTTGAGTACCATGCGGTGCAGGGATTGAGCTTGATGAGTGTGCACTCAGACTTTTGAGCTCTCTCCCTATCCTTAATTTCCTCTTTTTTGGTGTGTGTATTGGGAGGAGGCAAAAGTAGTGGAGTGGGGAGAAGGTGGCTTGGGTTTTTTTTTCTTCTTCTGTTACACCCTACTGTGCTTTGAACTTCTTCCTGCTCAATGGACCCACATCTGGTGGGGATAGGGGAGTCATATGAGGCACCTGGGGTTAAACCTTATTTAAACACGGGGTTAAATTAACTGCATTCAAGGCAACCTAGCCCTTTTCTCTCTCTGGTCCTTTTCTTAATATAGAGCTGCTCTGTGCTGATTTGTCGGTATACAATCTCTTCAAGACTGGTACCAAGTGAAAGTTATAAATGAAATGATTTGCATTAGTGGTGCACTTAAGATTTGAGGCCTCTTTCCATTGTAATTGCTTAAGGAAAATGTAACAAAGTAGAAATTTAAAAGACATCTCAAGGGACTTTTTGGTTTATTTTATTTTAAGCCACGCCTGGCAGTGCTTAGGAGCTAATCCCTAGACACTAGTGCCCAGACCAGGCAGTGCTAGACATTGTGCCCAGGGGCTCTCACAAAGCATATGCTCCAGCTCAAAAGACTGGAGCCTAAGTTGAGCTTTTTAGGGTGGTGTTTTTTTTTTTTTTTGAAGAATAATAGAACTCAGGGCCTCATGTGCAAGCATTCTGGAGGTTTTGAAGAATAATAATATTAAGTCTA
Organism: Cryptotis parvus; assembly: GCA_021461705.1. Taxonomy (NCBI): domain Eukaryota; kingdom Metazoa; phylum Chordata; class Mammalia; order Eulipotyphla; family Soricidae; genus Cryptotis; species Cryptotis parvus. Next base: position 11,677 of record JAJIBD010039092.1, on the reverse strand, counting down.
TAAGTCTATAATAGTTGTGAGACCAAGAGAATATTACTGTAATTGAAACTGAGTTTTTTTTTTTTTAATTTTGTAGTCACACCTGGCAATGCTCAGGGCTTACTTCTGGCTTTACGCTCAGGAATTACTCCTGGCAGTGATCGGGGACCAGATGGGATGCCAAGGATCAAACCTGGGTTGGCCGCATTCAAGGCAAACACCCTGCCCTCTGTTATTGCTCGGCCCGTAACTGAGTTTCTTAACTTACAAAATTGAGAATATAATATCTACTTAGTAGGATTGTTGTAAGGATCAGAAACATAGAGTTAATGTATGATAACTTTTATTATAGATTAGGAACTTGTTTAATGTGGCCTGATATATAGCTTGAAATAAGATTGACATTGGAACAATGTCATAGAAAATGATGTATCACTTGCATCACTTGTCTTCTCGTTGTTCATTGATTTGCTTGAGCGGGCACCAGTAATATCTCCATACGTCCTGTCATGTGCTAGTGTAGCCCAAGGGCATTTGCTCACTCCAGAAAGATGAAGGGCCTCAAACCATTCGATCAGGTCATGGGAATGAGGTCTGTATTTTTACTGGTTTTTGGCATATCAAATATGACACGGGTAGCTTGCCAGGCTCTGCCGTGCGGGTGGGATACTCTCTGTTACTGATGGATTGTAATGGGGGAGAGATCGGCTTTTCTCTTAGGTGGAGCTTTGATGAGCTGTGGAGTCCAGATGCTGAAGATGGTTACCCCTCATGGTGCGGGGGTTCCTCTGGCTTCTTGCGAGGCTCTGCTGGTGACGGGCCAGGGCTAGAAACCTGCCTTCCCTCCTGGATGCCTCATGATCCCAGCACAGGGAGAGCTGGTAGCAGCTCTGCCCATGTATCTGTGTCTCAGAAAATGATGAGATCCAAAAAATTGGTTCTTTCACAAGAAAGTTACTGAGTTAGGCTGATCTGTCAGAAGCAATTATTTTGGAGCTCTGTGGTCTAGTCAAGCATATTTAGTAGCCAGAGAGCTTAATGGAGAAAGAAAATGGCAAAATTGATGACAATTTTGGTGTTTTGTAAAGTGATTACTATCTTCCATTTTCCAGCATCTAGCCAGCTATGAGTAGATTACCCATGGCTCTTCGTATGACTTGCTTGTTTTTAAAAACTTAGAGTTGCAGGGTTTTTTTTTTTTTGGGTTGTTGTTGTTTTTGATTTATTATATTAATTTTTATGTTGGTGTAAGATAAGGATCCAACTCTTTTCTTTTTCCCCCTTCCTTTTCCTTCCCTTCCCCTCCCTTATCCCATTCCCTATTGCTTTCCCATTCCTTTCCCCTTTCCTCTACTCCTTCCCCTTTTTTTCTCTTTTCTTTCTTGACTTCCCTCTATTTAGACACATTTAACAGTGCTCAGGACTTACTCCTGACTCAGGGGTCACTCCCGAAGGGCTCAAGGGACCATACAGTTTGCCTAAGGACTGAACCTGGGTCAGCTGAGTACAAAGCAAACACCTTACCTCACTGTACTTTTCTCTGACCCTCAAATTTATTTTGATATTTTTTTTTAATTTTGGGAGACCGTTTCTGACAGTTTTCCACCTAGCACTATGTGGATCTCATCAGGGCTGTGCCTGCTGATTGATCAGAAAGGCCAAGTGCTGCCTAACCTAAGGCATGCCATCATAAGTCACAGCCAGGGGTCCCCTCACCCCAACTGCATTCTTTGCCTTTTGTTAACATTTGTACTAGTACCATTTGCTAAAGAATATATTCTTTTTCCTTTGAGTGCACTTGACACCTTTATCAAAATTCAGTTAGCTATATGGCCTGTATAAGCAGGACAGAGCTCCACAGTTTCTGAACATTGCTGGGAGTGGCTGCACAGCAGTTAAAATTTTCAGTTGATTTTAGATGCCCAGCTCTATTTATGGACTCTTAAGTCTGTTACATTTAGTTTTTAAATCTAAATACATTTTAATGGACTTAGGTAAATGATTTTAATTAAGATATTATTACTATATTTTTAAGAGGAGTCTATTTCATTTTGCCATTCTTTTGCCTGCACTACACTATTTTAATTATTGTAGCTTTTCCATTAGTTTTGAAATAGGTGTGGTTCCTCCATTTTTTTTTGTTTTGCAAAAGATTTATTTATTTATTTAGGTCCCTTGGATGTTCATATAAATTTGAAGGAATAGCTTTAATTTCTACCAAAATTAAGAAAAGACTTGGAATTTTTATAGAAATTGTATTGCAGATTTTTTTTTTTGTCTTTTATTTTTTGAACCACACATAAACTCAGGGCTTACTACTAACATTGCTCAGGGGTCATCTCTAGCTTTGCTTGTGGGATCATATGAAATCTGGGTCAGATCCAGGTCAGGCACATGCAAGCAACACATATTATCTTTCTTGCTTCTTGATCCACTTTAATTAATATTGACACTTAATTTTGTCTACAAGTACAGGAATGCAGTGTCTTTCTATTTAAATCTTGTTTTTCTATTAGTGATTATTTTGTAGTTTCATTATACAACTCTTTGGTTAAATATATTCTTGGTGTTTTACTTAGATACGACTATAAATAGAATTGCTTTCTTAATTTCTTTCTTGCTGAAATTAAGAATAAAGAATTAATTAAGAATTAAGAATTAATTCTTGCTGATGTGTAGAAGCACAGATTTTTTTTCTGCATTTATTTGTTTATCTTGGAGTTTTCTTTGTAGGTTATGTGGGATTTTCCATCTATAGAATTATGCAATCTGCAAGCACATATATTTTCTATCTAATTTGTGTGCCTTTTATTATTTTAATCCCTCTTGTGTCTTGCTAACACTTTTCCTAACACCACTAATTGTGTGGCTGTGGTGCAGGTGGACTTGTTTTGGTTCTTGATGTTAGGAAGAAAGCCTTCAGTCATTACTTTTAGCTGTGCACTTTTTTTGGGGGAGTGGGTGGGGGATAACTATCCTTCATCAAGTCCAGAAGTTCCCTTTAATTCAACCTTTTGAGTATTTCTGTCATAAAAATGTGTGGGATTTTTTTTCCCCTGATGTCTTCTTTGCATAGTTAAGTTGTTCATTTGCTTTTTTAATCCTTTCTCTTGATATGCTATATTTCCTTGATTGACTTTATTTACATTGATCCACTTGAGTATAAATCCCCGTTCCAATCATCTGTTGCTTTTCCAACCTAGGTAAGTTTCAAGGTAAACTATGGAGAGGAAAATCTTAAAATCAGTAGATGTAACCCCCTGGCAGGTTAGAACATGCAAAAGAATTTGTGATTTAGATCTGCTTATTTATCTCTGGGGAACCAGGTACCAGGTTCCCACACTAGGAGTTCAGGTTCATCTCTTTTAAGGCTTATTATACTGGGTAAGGGAGTGGGACAAGGTAAATGACATAAAAGTCACTAAGATTGTCTTCATATTATTTTATAGAATTTCCTTCTTTGATCTTGCCACTTGAAGAATTATGTCTCTATGGCATCCATTATTCTGACTAGACTATGTCTTGGGTTCTTTTCGTTGGGCCTCTTTTGCTGGTACCCTTCGGACTTTTTTTGGATCTGGATGCCTCGTCCTTTAACTCTGGGAACTTTTCTGCAAGGATTCCCCCCCACCCCTTTATTGAAGCACCGTGATTTACAAAGTAAAAAGATTTTCATAATACTGTTGATAAAACAATTCATACTTCAACACCACTCCCACCACAGTGTGTTCCCACCACCAGTGTGCTCCCACCACAAAGGCCCTCTTTTCCCACTCCACCCCTGTCCCCATGCCTGCTCTCTCCAGCTGGCACTAATTACATTGACCATTAAAGCACATTCATGGCAATGTTATTCATGAATCCATTTTCTTCCCTATTGTTGGTTATGGGAGAATCCAGCCAAATTCTGTTCTTAAATTTACTTTGAGTTTCTAGATCTTGGTTGGTTTCTACTAGTTTGATGTACTGTATGGCAAAGAGCAGCCCTACTGGGGTGGCAGGCCGGGACCAGAATCCATCCCTCCCTCCTGGATGCGTCATGGTCAGCTGAGCTAGGGGGAAAGCCGGATGGTGGCTCTGCCCCCTTGTATCTGAGTCTCTGCATCATGGCTAACAGCCTGGAGACAGTTTGTGGGCTTTTCCACCAGGCCTCCCGGACTGGACAGAGGAGGGGAAGGGGGACCCCAGCTCCATCTCCATGAAAGCCCAGAAACTTTTTGCCACCTAGAACCACATACCTGAGCTTGAAATCGGCTCCTCTGTTGTTTGGGGCTCTGGTGAGCCAGGCTTGAAATCAGTTGGCTTCTGTCTTGGGTGGGGCTCTGATGAGCCATGGAGTCTGGATGTTGAAATGGCTGCGATTTTGGCGAGTGAGTTTCCTCTGGCTGCTTCTGAGGCCCTACTGGGGTGGTGGGCCAGGACTAGAACTCGTCCCTCCGTCTGGGTGCCTCATGATCGGCTGAGCTAGGGGAGAGCCGGATGGCAGCTCTGCCTCGTGTGTCTGAGTCTCTGTGTTGTGACTGACAGCCTGGAGGCAGTTTTTTGGGTGGAGTCCACCAGGCCTTTCAATGGGACAGAGGTGGGGAATGGGGACCCCAGCTGCAAAGGATTTTTTTTTTAAACTACCTATTTCCTTGGGGGTTGCAATCTGTCCCTCTGGGACTCAATGATTTTATATTCTTCATCTTGGATTCATCCCAATGTTCTCTGTTTCGCTGCTGATCCATTTTTTGATTTTTTTTTTTTTTTTTTTGCTTTTTGGGTCACACCCCACGATACTCAGGGGTTTTTCCTGGCTCTGCACTCAGGAATTACTCCTGGTGGTGCTCGGGGACCATATGGGATGCCGGGATTGAACCCAGGCTGGCATGGTCTGGCATGGGCCGGCCCGGTGCAAGGCAAGCGCCCTACCTGCTGGGCTATCGCTCCAGCCCCTTGATCTTTTATCATCAGCTGTATTTTCCTGAGTCCTTTCTGCAGCTCATCTTCATTCTCACTGATTCTGGTTTCCACTGCTGTCATCCTGCTGTTGAGGGCACCATTTGCGTTTTTATTTCATCTACTGAGTTTTTTTATTGGTGATATTTCTGTTTGTAGTGCTCTCATTTCTGATCTCAATTTCCTCCCATAATTTTATTGACTAGTCTTTCCACTGCTTCATTTATGTTCTCCTGTATTTTATTGGACATCTCGTTTCATTTTTTTTATTGAGCTCATTAAACATCCTCACTGAAATTTCCTCTCTGAATTCTTTGCCAGAGAATTATGAATGTGGAAATTCCTAGTTGTTGCTTTGGGGCTCTTTTCTTCTACTCTTCAAGGAGGGATCTACATTGTTTCCCCCATAATGCTTTGGTGATCTGGAGGTGAAATCTTCTGGGGCACTGCTCCTCTCTCACTGCCAGATAGGTCTCTGTGAATGTAAGTTTTTCTGTGTGCTTTAGGGGTATATTGTGTTATCAGTGTTATCAAGTAGTTAGTCTGCTGGAAAGACAGGGGGTGTGGGCAGGACCAAGGTCTCTAGTGCAGTTTCTGGGTGTTCGCTCAGAATGCTGGTTACTGTATTCCCTGGTTTCTGTCCCTGAATCCTGAAAGCCACGTGTGCAGTTCCCTTTCCTTGGTGTGGGGCCTCCGCCACCAAGTATGCATCTTTAAAAGGTGGAGGCGGAGCGATAGCCCAGCTGGTAGGGAGTTTGCCTTGCATGCCGCCGGCCCATGCGGCCGGGTTCAATCACCGGCATCCCATATGGTCCCCGAGCACCGCCAGAAGTAATTCCTGAGTGCAGAGCCAGGAGAAACCCCTGAGCATTGCTGGGTGACCCAAAAAAGCAAAAAAAAAAAGTGATTTATGGTTACTTTTGAAGACTGTTGTCAGGCTTGATAAGATATCACTGTATCACTGTTCATCATCGATTTGCTTGAGGAGGCACCAGTAACATCTCCATATGTCCTGTCTCATGCCAGTAGAGCCCAAGGGCAACTGCTTGCTCCAGGAACATAAAGAGCCCCTCATATCATTCCATCAGGTCATGGGGATGAGGTCTATAATCGTTACTGGTATTTGGCATATCAAATACGACACGGGTAGCTTGCCAGGCTCTGCCACGCTGGATACCTACCTATCTACCTCCTACCTACCTACCTACCTACCTACCTACTACCTACCTACCTACCTAACTATCTATCTATCTATCTACCTATCTACCTATCTATATCTGTTGTGCAGGATGTGTGAACGCGCACACACACACACACACACACACACACACACACACACACACACACCCCAGTCCCCAAAGCTGGTGGACAAGCTGACATATTCACTGACCGGTCCGTAGGGCTGCACTGTCTGTTCTCACGGACATTCTCTCCCCCTAAACCTCTGGTGATGTGCTAAGCTGGAGTCTGACAACACAACATTGAAGAAATGGGGCTCGGCTCAGCCCCCCTCTCTTAGGCCAGCACACTGTAAGTGGTCGCAGTGGCCACACACAAGATGGTAGCTGTCACCTCCCTGTGTGAAGGATCTGCTGAGGGCACAGTGGTCATCAACCCGCTTTACTCTGGGACCCAGAAAGCAGAGAAACTGCTTAGAAACTCTTTTTAGGTTCAAGAGAAGGGGCAAGGTCCAGGTCCATTCATGCATCTGATGTTAATGAATCCTTGGGATTGGGAGAAGTTTACAGGGTTCTTTAGTCATATGCATGGGGTCAGCAGATGATGTCTGTATCACATCTCCAGATGCCAGGGAAAGTCGGGAACGACCCCAGGGAGAGTCTGAACGAGCCCCAGGGAGAGTCGGGCCAGAATGAAGCCATACTAGACGACTGGCATGAAGCCATACTAGATGACTGCCATACGGTCATGCCAGGGGTCAGGACGTAAGGTTCCAGGTTCTACTATTTGGAATATTTCCCTGAAGTCCCCAGAAGTTGCTGATTTAATATTAACTCTAACTGAAAATGGGAAGGTGGTTGCAGACAGGAGACAGGCTTGTCTACACCCAGGGCTCTGCCCCTGGACCCTGGATGGTTGATGGTCTAACATAGAAAAAGACTGGGCCCCTGGGATGAACCCAGAGCCACGACAGAACCTGGCAAGCTCCCTTGGTGTATATGATAACCCAAAACAGTAACAATAACGGACCTCATTCTCAACAAATAGAGACATTACTGGCGCCTACTCCAAATAAATTGATAAGATAATTCATCTGAAATTCTTAGAAAAGCATGCAGTGACCAAGTTCATAGGTGGTTCATTTGCCCTGCTATGGGGAGGATCTGGCTTCCATTTCAGCACTGGTCCAGGGAGGCGAGTCCACGCAGCATGTGCTGTTAGAGCCACACTATTTTATTTTTTTTAATTTAATTTTTTTTTGTTTTTGTTTTTTTGGGTCACACCCAGCAATGCTCAGGGGTTTCTCCTGGCTCTGCACTCAGGAATCACTCCTGGCGGTGCTGGGGGACCATATGGGATGCCAGGGATCAAACCCAGGCCAGCATGGGCCAGCCGCATGCAAGGCAAACGCCCTACCCACTGGGCTATCGCTCTGGCCCCGAGCCACACTATTTTAAAGTTGCCTCTTCTGGATTCAGTGTTCACTGAGTTCTAGCAAAATTGGTTTCTGATATCTGCATGGTAGTCAGCATTCTGCAGGGTACTGGAACTGGAAGTTGGCTGCTTTGCTGTTTGTTGACATCAACTTTTTTTTTTTTTTTTGGTTCACACCTGGTTATGCTCAGGGTTACTCCTGGCTCTGCACTCAGGAATTACTCTAGCAGTGCTCAGGGAGACCATATGGGATGCCAGGGATCGAACCCAGATTGGCTGTGTGCAAGGCAAACGCCCTGCCCTCTGTACTATTGCTCTGGCCCTGACATCAACTTTTTTGATTTTTAAAAATTCTTTATTTCTCTTAATGCTATATGATATATAGCTGATATGTGAAGCTATATGATACATATAAAGATATATGTATAAAGATGTATATTTATATTTTATATATATAGAAAAAGAGAGAGAAAGGCAGATAGAAAGAAGGAAGACTCCTGTCCTAATGTTGAATTCATTTCTGAAATTGTTTTTCCTTTTATTTCTGTATCTCTTTTTTGAATTCTTTCACTTTATTCCTCTAGGGTTTTATAACTGTCTTTTATCATGTCCTGAATTATTAATGTATTTGACATAATGTGTTATTGTTGATCTGTTCCCAGGGTTGACCTTTGGTTATCTGTGGGGATGTTATTCTGTTTCTTTTTCATTAAAAAAAAAAAATTCTTTGGAACCTTGTATGGAACACATTGATTTTTCTTTCTTTTTTTTCTTTCTCTTTTTGTACTTTTGGGTCCCACCCAGTGGTGCTTAGGGCTTATTCTTTGCTCTGTCTTCAAGGGATCATTCCATGGCAGTGCTCTCAAAAAAGCTCCTAATGTAGTGCCAGGGTTTGAACCTGGATTGTTGCGCAGGGCAAATGGCTTACGTGCTGTGTTATTTCTTCAACCCATTGCTCATTTTATTTTCTCTTTTTTATTTCATTGTTTTTGTTTGTTTCCTGTGTTGGGGCCACACCTGGCTATGTGTGCTCAGGACTTTCCTGGCTCTCTACTTCAGGGATCACTCCAAAAGATCAGGGGACCTTTTGGGGTGCTAAGAATCAAAACTGGGTTGGCCATGTGGTAAAGCAAATGCCAGCTTGCTGTACTCTGCCCCACCCTGTTGCTCATTCATGTGAACCACACCCAGATTCATGAGTCTAAGAAGTTCCTCTTCTATTGCTTTGTAAATGTTCAAAAAATATGGTGACTTTCTTAACTCTTCACAATATTTTTTGGGGAGTGAATTGAGGTCTGCTGGCAAGGGGGAACACTTGACCATTGTAATGTCTCTGCCTACTCTGCTTTTCCAACTTTAATCTGGTCTGTGCTTGTTGCCTTTGTCCCTGTCCTGCAGTCCTTTGGTAGAACCTTATCCTGGAATGTAGTTTTGGTTGGTAGTTTTAAGAAGTTATACGACTCACAATTCTCCAGCCTTCTTTATAACTTAAAATTTTTTTTTAAGTTGTTTTAATTAAAAAATTATTTTCGTAAGAGATATATATACAATTACAAAGATGTTTGTATTTGGGTTTGGAGTCATACAGTGTTCCGCTCCCATCCCTCCAGCAGGTGCTATTTCCCACCACCAATGTCCCACAATCCCCCTCCCCTAGCCTGCCTCTGTGGCCGTTCTTCCCCTCTTAAAGTTTTTTAAAGGTTTCACTTCACTTACTCTTCCCGTTGTTCATTGGTCAAGCTGGCACCAGTAACATCTTCATCGTCCCTGTTGTGGCCTTTGAATTGTAGTAGCCCAAGTTATCTGCCGCTCAGAATACAAAGAACCTCAAACCATTTTTTAGGTATGAGAATAGGAATTCTATAATTATTACTGTTTTTTTTTTAAGTTTAGTTTTAAAATTTGAGGCACACTGGCAGTGCTCCAGGTCTGTCTCTTACGACTGTGCACTCAGAGGCATCGTTCCTCTTGGCAAGTGTCAGGAGGACCATATGTGGGACTGGGGATTGAACCTTTGGTCTGCTGTGGCCACCAAGTCAAACACTGTACCTCTGTACTATCCCTACAACCGCAGTTGACTTGAAATGATAAACTTTTATTTACGAAACTTCTCTTCCACCAAGTTGGCCACCATACTGTGCAGTGAAGATGATTATGCTTTTTTACAAATATCCTCTCAAGTTCCTCAAGCACAGATTCTGATTATTCTAGAGGTTTTGTGACTAATATGTTTTCTCCCCACTCAATTGTATTTTTGAGGTTCGTGTGGGTACTTTCTACGCCCTCCTTTTATAATATATGTGGTCGGGGATTTGAATTTTTGCATTTTAGCGCCTTATTTGATTTTGGTTGGTTGACTCAGATAGATTAAATAGCCCCAATGGCGATTCTACCATAAATACCGTACCTGCTTTGTATTCACAGTTAAGCACCCTTAAGGTATCGGACTTACGACCTCCTGGCCTCTGACCTCATGAGTGGTTCTGCTTTTATTTAAGATGTTATTCATTTCTTGGTGTTTGAAAATTTGTAAAACTATATGTAGAAATGGCTAGAAAAAGTTTTTCATTATAAGGTAAATTAAAGTATTTGCAGAATTACAACCAAAGTAGAAAGCCATGTAAAACATTTCTGGAATGAACAGTAGTAACTTTCTGAAGATCTGAGTAATTAGAAAGAGATAAGGGATAGAGTGATTGAAGGGCGAAGGACATTCTTTCATCATTATCTGCTTTCTGGGCTGGCAGATTTCCTCCCTGGAGGAAGTAAGGAGTCGTGAAAGTACAGTCAGAAAATGGTGTAAAATTAAGCTTTGATCACCATAGAGTTTTATGAATTGGGATTACTTTATACACCTGCTCAAACACCAAAGTATATTTCCTGTGGATAAAAGCTTAAACACTACAACTGTTGGACATTCCTTAGGCTACTAGGAAATAAGGTTAAGAAAACTTTAAAGAAATTTTAAAAATACTTTCCAGAATTATTAAGACTGACCTCTCTTTAAGGGGGTGAAGGAAGACCTGATAAATTGAAGGTTTATTACGACATAGAGGTCTGATAGGAAATCCACAAAGGTGGGACTGGGGAGATGAGTACACGCTCTGTAGAAGTATTTACCTTACACAAGCCAATCCTCTGCCCAGCATCTGTCCTGGACCCCAGGCTTTCACCAGGAGTGAGTCCTGAGTGCAGAGGCTAAGAGTTCCCCTGAGCATTCTTGGGTGGCCCAACCACTCCCACCCCAAAGAAGCCAAAGGGCAGCTAATAGCCTCATGGGAAATATGTTGGAGTGCTGTAAAGTAATCACAATCCTTTCACAGTCCCTTGCACTAAGTTGACATCTTAATACTTTTCTAAGAACCTGACATGAATCACTACTGTAATAACATAGACTGAATCATGGCATAATTTGAAGATCAATGTTCAGTTCCATCTATTTAAATGATGATTTTAAACAAGCCTTCTGCACAGGAAGTAAGCTAATGCAATCTAGCTGAATAAAGTGTAGAGATCGAAGCCTGAGTTGAGGCTAGTGTGACTGAGGAGGAATGAGTGAAGAGTTTGAAAGGAAGGCTATTAATATCTCGGTTATGTAGGTTTTTTATAGAAAGCTGTTTTGGAGAGAGAGGACAGTTTGGGGTCACACACCTGGCAGTGCTGAGGGGGCACCTGGGTGCGCCTCAGGGGACCACATGATGCACAGGGATTGAACAGGTTTGTGGATTGTAAAGCCCAGTTTGTAGACTTGCTTTGTAGAACTGTAAGGTAAACTTTGAATTTTATTTTTAATGTTTTGAAGTATTTAGTAGGTTGAGAACTTGAAAGAATGGCAACTAATTATAATGACATGCACAAGCTAAAGGTATATAGTGGCTTTGGACTGTAATATAGATGGTCAGAATAGAAAAGAACCTAGAGTAGTAATTAGTGCAATTATTACATTAATTAAAACATTTCTGTTTTATAAATCAGGGAGAGAATGAGGGCTAGAGATGTGAAAATTTTTAGCCAGTAAGGCACTTGCCTTGATCAAGCTGCTCTCGGTTTCATCCCTTGCACCTATATCATCCCTCAATATCAAGGAGTTCTTGAGTGCAGGTCGGAGTGAGCCCTGAGTAGCACAGGACATGCATGAATCAAAAAC